>WNLN01000216.1:0-54124 GCA_021347865.1 Sarocladiaceae sp. CBMAI 1973
AGCCTGGTCATTGCTGCCGATACCGTCA
The DNA here is from genome assembly GCA_021347865.1 of Sarocladiaceae sp. CBMAI 1973. Classification (NCBI taxonomy): domain Eukaryota; kingdom Fungi; phylum Ascomycota; class Sordariomycetes; order Hypocreales; family Sarocladiaceae; species Sarocladiaceae sp. CBMAI 1973. The sequence continues at coordinate 29 of WNLN01000216.1, forward strand.
TTGTGACCCGAGATGGCCGCATTCTCGAGAAGCCACGCAACGAGGCAGACCACATTCGAATGATCAAGCTGATGCGCGACGGTCGCATGCACCGCGTCCTTAGCTCTGTCACTGCCATTGCGCCACGAGAAGACGCCCGCCATCCTGGGTACGAGATTGCATCACACACCGAAGAGACGAAGGTTTACTTTTGGGGCGCAGAGGAAGGTCTGCCGGATGATGTCATCGAGGCATATGTCAAGACTAGAGAGGGAGTCGACAAGGCTGGAGGATATGCTATTCAGGGTATTGGTGGTGGAGTGCTCGTCGAGAAGATCGAGGGCAGCGTTGACAATGTCATCGGGTTGCCGGTGAAACACACCTTGCGATTGGCAGAGAAGGTGATCTTCAGACAAGACGAGACGGACTTCGAGGGAGAAGGCGCAGATGAGGACGAAGACTGACTGATGTGATTCATGCAAAAATTGGGTAGATTATGTCGAATTTGCAGATAAGGCGTTCGGTTCATTTGCTTGATTTGGCATGCAGGGTATCTAGAGTGGCCTTCATTGGGTCAGCCGTTCAAACATAGAGAAGATTATTGTTATTCCAATCAGGATCACTTTTCGGACATCTGCATTTGGTCTTGTACATCCTTATTGGTGTCTATGCCAACTGTGTCACGCGCCGCGTCCACGAGGCGGTTAACGTCGCCGGAAGCCAAGGTTGAAATCCGGGGTCGATTTGACGTGCGGCCCCTCCCAACGCTGCCCCGACTTACTTTGCCCATCATCACATGTCAGGACTACACGCGCGCTGCATTCGCATGCGACAAGGGCGACGCTGACCCGTCCAATAGTGAAGCCTCGAATATTTCTTACTGCGTCTGGCTTACTGCATACCACTTATACTTCCCTCTCCGCGATGTCGTCTCCGCAAAACAATGATACAGGAAGCGGCTCGCCTGCTGGACAGGACGAAAAGCCGCGCCTAACAGAAGAGGAGAAGAAGCAGAATCATATCGCATCAGGTCAGACAGACCTTCCGCTTCTCTACGACGAACAGATGCGCTGACGTTGCCCAGAACAAAAGCGCCGACAGGCCATTAGAGAAGGGTTTGATCGTTTGACAGAGCTTGTTCCAGGACTGGAGGGTCAAGGTCGTTCGGAAGGCTTGGTTCTGAAGCGCACTGTCGAGTTCATGAGAGAGCAGATTGCGGACCGGGAGGTTCTAGTCGGCCGCATTGAAGCTGCAGGAGGCGAAGTGGATGACAAGATGAAGACGTGAGTGCCCTAGACGCGATACACTGTCATCACTAACGAGCGAGTAGCCCGATCTACCGTAAGAACAAGATGGAGCAAGCTTAGGATGCTTATGCGAATACAAGCAGTGAGCGGAGCAGACATCAAAGAGCCAAGGAGCCCGACAGAAACGGGTCGCATCGAAGGCGGAGTTCGGGAGTATTGGTGTTGGTATCGGCTTGCAGCATGTCATGTATCTATTGGAACAAGTCTACTTTCTTACACAACTGCTTTCGTAGCTCTTCTGGCTTCAGGGTCTCCTTGGAAGCGGTGCTCACAGTCATATTTGTTGCATCACGTTCGCCCAGGACCAGGATCTCTCCGTATCCCTTTTCCTTCGCTTCTTTGAGTTTTGCGCCCATAGGTCGAGCGCTTGAGTCAATGTCGACACTCAAACCGCTGACTTTGGCGATTTCATCACCTTCGACTGGTAGCTGCCCGCTCCCCAAAGCCTCGTAAAGCTTTTGGTCATCACCCACCAGCTGCTTACGGACCTTGTCGGCCCAGTCCATCACAGTTTCGGAGTTGTTGACTGTGAGAATGACGACCTGCCTGGGGTTCAACCAAAAGGGCCACTTTCCGTCATAATTTTCGATGAGCAGAGCCATAAGCCTCTCCACCGACCCAAGAACAGCGCGATGCACCATGACTGGCCGCACAGGACCGTACTCTGCAAGAAGAGCTGGATCAGTGGTCGTTTCTCCTCGAGCCTCGTACTCTGGGGCCGGAGCTTGGTACTCAAGCTCGAATCGTTTCGGAAGTTGGAAGTCGAGCTGGATCGTAGCTGTCTGGTGCTCTTTGCCATCGGAGTCCTTCAACACAATATCGATCTTGGGTCCGTAAAAGGCACCGTCGCCTTCATTGACACTCCATGCCATTCCGGACTTGTCCAATGCTCTCTTCAAAGCGCCCTCTGCCCTCTCCCATTCCTCCTCAGTGCCCATATAGTGGTCTTTGGGTCTGGTGGATAGTGCCAATCTGTAGCTGACGCCGAGTCTGAGCACCGTGTATACTACCTTGACAAAATCAAGGGTCTTTCGAATCTCGTCCTCGACTTGCGACGGGCGACAGAAAATGTGACCATCGTCTTGGTGAAAGCGACGGACTCGAGTCAAGCCACTCAATGCACCGGATATCTCGTTTCGGTGTAGGGGACTGAAGTCTGCATATCGAACAGGAAGATCGCGGTAGCTATGCAGCTTCGAGGCGAAGATGAGGCAGTGGCCAGGGCAGTTCATGGGTTTGAGGCCATAGTCCCCGTCCTCTTCGTCATGCTCGGGAGACTGGGTGGTACCACAACACCCTTCAGTTGGTGTCTTTGGGTTTCCTGTCACGGAATACATGTCTTCCGCATAGTTCTCCAGGTGACCAGACTTCGCCCATAGTGACTTTTTGTATATTGTTGGAGTGATGACTTCCTCGAAGCCGTATCGAACGTATTGTTTTCGGAGAAAGTCGACAAGTTTGTTGAAGATTTTCGCGCCATTTGGTAGGAATATCGGTGATCCGGGGCTGTAAATCGAGTTAATGAAGAGCTCTTGCTTGTGGCCGAGCTTGCGATGGTCCGGAGGCTCTCGTTGCTCGGGTTGCTTCTGTGAATATGATCGCTTTGCAAGACAATTGGGACAGGTCCATGGCTTTCGTAAAGCCAGCGAACCTGCCCACCGTAATGTTCGAGGTCGCAGCATGCTGTCGGCAGCTTTGTGTTGTACTGCCTGTCGTGGATGTTAGAAGCAAGCCTGAAGCAGGGGCAAGGTTGACTCGTGCGTGATGCGACACGCCAAAAGTCGACCGACGTCGCAAAAGCTCGCTTCCTCTTTCAGCGTAGCGTCTGATGTGCAGCACCCCTGCTCAGACCTTGAAGCGCCTAACTGACCACTACAATATGACCATGGGCAACTTTATTATAGGAATACACATCATCCGCATCATTAGACACCTTGAAAGGGATTGAGTGAGTATCTTCACATTCTTGTTAGATCCGAGAACCAACCAGAGTTCAGCAGAGCCCGAATCTCAGTTGTGTTTTGGTGCCGTTCATGAATGGGCGGCTTTGACAGTGCCCCTCCACCATGAGCAAACGGCGAACCCCACCATCCTCCTTCGCCTCCATCTTCTTTCAACTTCAACATCGATTCGCAATCTAGGGTTCAGTCTACCCACGGCGTGACTGTGAACTTCTTGGGGCTAGTCGAACGCCTCTCCCGAAATCCGTCAGCCTCACTCTCTTCGAGAGTCGTCCTAGTTAAACGGGGCGACGCCCCCGCTCGTTGCGGTCATGTCGTTTGCGATCGAGGTACCTGGCGATGCCAACCCTCTGACCGTAGAGTCCCTGTGCCGCGCTTTGCAATGGGCGACATCTTCCGACCACACGCAGCGCCAGGCAGCTGGTCAGCAGCTTTCGTCGTGGGAACAACAGGGAGGATACTATTCCTCACTACAGGTGAGCAACAGCCACCGGCGACACGAAGCTGGTGTGAGGCTGACGATTTGCAGACCGTTTTTCTGGACAAGTCCCTCCCGAAGGAACTCCGATTCCTAGCCATCATTCAGCTCAAGAACGGTATCGACCGATATTGGCGACTATATGCAACGGCCAAGAACGGGATCAAGGCAGAAGAGAAGGCACAGATCCGATCTCGCGTGTTCCAGGGCAGCGTCGAAGAAGAGGACAAGAGTCTTGCACTGCATAACGCTCTGGTCACTGCCAAAGTAATTAGGATCGACTATCCGACGGAATGGCCAGAGGCATTGCCCAGCATCATTACTATGCTGAGGTCGTACCAAAATGGTGATCAACAGCACCTCTACGGTGCCCTGCTCGTGCTTCTCAGGGTGGTGAAGGAACTTGGCTCGGCTAGGCTACGAAAGTCCCAAACTGCCCTGCAGTCTGTGACGCCCGAACTGGTCTATGTCTTGGGGGAGATTTATGCCGAGAAGTCGACGGCGTGGACGACCTTTCTTTCCGCGGGTCAAGCTGGTGGCGATGGAGCCGAAATTGCCGCCATGCACAACAGCCTCCTTGCACTCAAGATCCTCCGTCGCCTTGTCATCATGGGCTATGAGAAGCCTCACAGTGATAGCACAGTGGAGCAATTTTGGACCATGTCGCAGACTCAGTTTGGCCAATTTCTGGGCTATGTGAGCCACGACTCCAACATCCCGAAGGACTACCAAGATTTCGTGGGGAAGCACCTTCTGCAATTCACGAAACTCCACATTGACATGGCTGAGGGGCATGCAGCAAGCTTTGCCGTCTTGCCTAACTCGTTGTCCCTCGTCCACGCATACTGGGATCTGGTCGCCAAATTCGCTGAGGTTTTTGACAAATCCGAGGGTATTCGCCCTGGATCTGGTGATGGCGGGTCAGCGAAATCCAAGGTTGAGGGTCCATTACTTGAGCGTTTGGCTCTCAAGGGACTCCTTCTTCTGCGGGCTTGTGTCAGAATCGCGTTTCAACCAGTTCAGACATTCAAGTATCGATCGCCAGATACCAAGGTTGAGCAAGACAAAGCCCGGAGTATCATCAAGGACGATCTTCTCAAGCCAGACCTGGTGGTGCAAATAGTGAATGCCATCATCACGCATCTGTTCGTCTTCAGGAAGTCTGATCTTGAGGCCTGGGAAGATGACCCTGAAGAGTGGGAGCAGCAAGAAGCCAGCGAAGGAAGCGCCTATGAGTGGGAAGTTCGCCCATGTGCTGAAAAGCTGTTCCTGGACCTCCTCACATACTTCAAAGACCTCCTCGTTCCTCCCCTGCTGTCCTACTTTGAAAGTGCGCAAAGCCCCTCCGCAGACGTTGCTACCAAAGAGGCGGTCTACACGGCCATGGGCCACGCAGCTGCGCACGTTGTTGGACGCTTCGACTTCGATGCTGTGCTCGCATCCACAATTGTCAACGATGCACAGCAACAAGGTGGTCTTCACAAAATATTGAGGAGGAGGATCGCCATCCTTATCAGCAAGTGGGCACCAGTCAAGCTCAGCGAGACGGGCAGGCCGCTGGTCTATCAGATCTTCCGTCATTTCCTCAATCCGAACGACGAAACCAACGATCTGGTAGTCAGAATCACAGCCGCCCGCGAATTGCGGTGGATTGCCGACGACCTGGAGTTCGATATGGAAGCTTTCCTGCCGTATACCTCCGATGTGCTGTCACAACTTGTGGACCTGATTCAGCAGGTTGGCGTTGACGAGACGAAGCTAGCCTTGCTTGAGTCGATCCGCATCCTTGTTACACGCATGGAAGGCAAGGTTTCGCAATTCGGCGATCAGCTTATGACAACTTTGCCTGGTGTTTGGGAAGGATCTGGCAATGAAGAGTACATGATCAAGCAGGCTGTGATCGCTATTTTCGCTGCCCTTGTTATGAGCATGGGCGCTGACTCGCAGAGATACCTTCACCTCATGGTACCGTTGCTTTCGGAAGCTGCAAGACATGGCTCGGATCTTCACGTTCACCTCATCGATGAGTCTCTTGAACTATGGAACGCCATTTTGATGCAGAGTAGTGCTCCGCTATCATCAGAACTTGTAGACATGATCGAACTCCTGCTACCACTGGTCACCTACCAGCAAGAGACTGCAATTCAGGCACTCACAGCCATCGAGTCCTACATTCTTATTTCTCCCACATCAATGCTCGAAGACCGTTTCCGTCGCCCCACACTGTTGACACTCGGGAAGACACTCGAGTCTAAGAGCCGAGAGCAGGTGCGGATTGGCACAGTCTGTATCGAATACTTAATTCGTGCAGCCGTGGAACTGGGAGGTCCTCAAGGCGTGACAGTCATAATCCAAGACATGGTCGAGTCGGGATTCATGAAGAGTCTTTTGGACGATTTGCACCAGGCATGGCAAGCACATCAGACCACTGGGCCGAATCGCATTACCAGCAAGCTTAACACGGTTACTGAGGGCGACTACTTGGCCATTCTGGCACGGTTGGCCTTGGCAGAACCGACGCTATTTACGCAAATGCTCACTCATTACGGTGATCTCGAACAAGTATGGTCATGGCTGTCAGCAGAGTGGCTCTCTTATGCAAGGAGCATGGACGACCCTGAACGACTGAAGCTGTACCTCCTGAGCCTGACCAGGCTCTTGGAACTGCCGTCCCCAATGCAGGACCTAGTCCTTCATAGACTGCAGGACTACTTCGACTTGTGGGAGAGTGTCCTTGCGGAGCTGAGGGACAATGGAGACGAGACATCCGACAACTTGCTCTGGAGCTCGCAGGATGTGGAGGAGACCGAATACGATACCCCTAAAACGATAGCAGAGAGACAGGCGCTCGCAAAGGATCCAATCCACACAGTCCACGCTCTTGGCTTTGTGCGTGCGAGGCTACAGGACCTGGTTGACAGAGTCGGTGGTCCGCAGGTGTTCCAGGAGCAGTGGGCTGTGAACTTGGACGACGGTGTGCTTCAGCGATTTAACGAATTGGCGAGCGCGCTTCCGCAATGAGTCGACGACATGGCATGGAGTTCAGCATGGGTACCTTATTGTTAGAGAACGGTCGCGGTAGACAGCCCAGATAGATCGCAGAGAGAATGTTTTCCAGTCTTCTTACAACACATCTAAGATGACCAGGGAGAGCATGCGCATACTATAGCTTGCTCTTTTCCTCCAGCACATCAATGACGACTTTACCCCAAGTCCCTCTTGAGCCCAAAGCGACCAGCGCATCTTTGACTCTATCCAGTCCCACGAAGCTCTCATCCTTGTACACTGTGCCTCTGAACTTGCCCGCATTCATCAGTTCCAACAGCGACCACCAAACCTTCGCTTGCATTTCCGGTTCATTCTTCGTATATGCGCCCCAATGAATACCAACAAGAGAAATGTTCTTCAACAAGACTTTGTTCATTGCGACCTTCTCAATGGAGCCTGCCGCGAATCCGACGATCAAGATGCGTCCGTTCCAGGCCGTGCACTTGGTGGACAGATCAACTAAGCCAACAGGGTCGTAGACAATGTCGACACCGCGGGAGGAAGGAGTGAGTGCTTTAACGGTGGCGGGCCAGGACTTGTCACTGGAATTGACAAGGTGGTCTGCGCCGAAGGATTTGGCGATGTCGAGCTTCTTTTGGGTCGAGGCTGTGGCTACCACTGTTGCACCATATGCTTTTGCGACTGTTATAGACTGTTAGCATGCTAGCTGTTCCATGTACACTATATTCATAGAGAGTGGTAACGAACTCTGAACAGCGGCAAGTCCAACACCGCCAGCCGCAGCATGGACGAGAACCCAGTCGCCCTTCTTGATGTTCGCCCTCACGACCAGAGCTGTGTAGCTCGTAGGCGCAGTGACGAACAAGCCTGCGGCATCCTCGAATGACCAGCCATCCGGAACAGGGAGAAGAGTGCTCTCCGGAACGCAAACTTTGGTGGCGAAAGCTCCTTGTGTACCGCCGAAGACGCGTGCGCCGACAGGGAACTTGAGGTGAGCGGAGGAAGATGGGTTTGACGGTGTTGCGAGGACTGTACCGGCGAACTCGGCGCCTGCGACCCATGGGAAGGCTGATCAGAAGTACTTAGTATCATGAGATTGATATGCGCGTGCTGATCTTTGAGCTTACGTGGTTGGGTCTGGTATTTGCCCTGAACCTGAAGTATGTCGAAGAAGTTGGCTGCCGCAGCGTGGACCTGGATCAGGTACTCATTTGGCTTGGGAACTGGGTCGGGAATCTCGGAGACCTGCAATTCTGCCGGTCCCTGTGGTACATTGTCAGTCATGAATGATGCATGCGATCCCGGAGGTTCATACCTTGACATATTCTTTCACCTGGATGCCCTTCATTGTGCCACCGAGACTGGACGACAGTAAAGTAGCAATTGGTGTGGTTTGATGTGTTTGCTGTGATACACAGTATGGGATATAGATCTAGTGAGGAGGTTTCAAAAGTCAATCGCTGGTCAACAGAACTTGAGAAAGCGAAGCTGAATAATGAGTTTGAAGGAAGGCCTACTTTCTCAATGGGCAGTTGTAGATATGCGTCGGTCTGCGGGTGTGGGGAAGCCGAGCCGAGGCATCTCATCGCAGTTTGCCCCGCGAATGAAACCCCCGAATCTGGGGAGCTTCGGTGGGCCATCACGGCATCAGTTTCAGTTCCTGGCTAATTGCAGGCCTGAGATACGGGTAGCATTTCATTCCTGCACTCTGACCTCATGAAGAATCGTACGTATCTGTTTTCGTCATATGTCCACACTGCCTGTGACTGTCCTTCTTAGTGCTACAGCATCACTGAGCTTAAGTCCTGTTGGTAGTGATCATTATCAATTCGCTAATCCGTGCCAGCTGCTCACTCAACCATGGAGTAGAAATTCGTCTCCCCTGTGCTACTGATACTCAATGCTATCCCATGCGTTGTTCATATGACAAACAAATGCAGAATGCCGCTGCTCTGTTGTTCCTCGTAGCACTGCGCAGACCATCATAACAGCTCCTGTCCTTCTCAATCCGTTGCATTCAGAAGATGCTCGATGGCGCCCTGCACACTGCCGCCGCTCCGTCTAAGTGCTGCGACGTTCCTATCAAAGTCGAAGAAACCCATGTCGTTGAGCTGTCGAAGCTGTTCCGCGAATCTCTCCTCTGGTGGACGGGTGTCCGGGGGCCCTGCCGGTGCACCACCGCCACCACCCATAATCTGCATCATTGATTGCATCATCTCGGGCGTCATGCCGAAGGGGTTTGCGCCAGCACCGGCACCTCCCGCACCTGCGCCAGGAGCACCGAAGAGGGCCGCGAATGGGTTAGCCGGCGGTTGGTTTTGCGCATCGCCTTGGCCAGTTGTGCCTGTACCACCAGCAGCGCCTGTTGACGGGGTGGTCCCTGTGCCTGCATCTCCGGTTGCTGCTCTTTGGCCACCGAAACCCTGACCTTGTGCGGCCTGCATCTGCTGCAGCATGTTCATCAATCCGTCTTGACCTCCCTGGCCGCCTTCAGCCCCACCAAGACCACCCATGCCGGGCATCATCATGAAGGGGTTCATGAAAGGGTTGGCTTGAGCATTGGGGTTTCCCGCCGCGTTCTCGCCTGTTGCTCCCGATCCGTCCGCTGGTGCATTATCTGTTGCGCCTGGTGCCGGGAACGCGCCTGCACCGCCTCCAGCCATACCTCGTCGCATGCGCATCATCTGTGTCATCATCTGAGGGTTCGTCATCATCTGTCGCATGAAAGGCGACTGGATGATCTCTCTTGCGTTGGGAACGTTTCGGAGCATAGGATTCGACTCGATCAAGTGGTTGACAACATCGGGGTTGTTAAGTACTTCGTTCAGCGCTTGCTGGGCGTTAGGGTCGGCCATCATGCGGGCCAAAGCCTCCTCGTCTATACCAGGCCCCATCTGTCAGTCGTTAGTACTTCGGGTCTCAGAGCGTGGCGATAGGGGGATTCATACTCCGCCGTCAGGGCCGAACATATCCATGTCAGGCATCTGAAGGCCCTGTCCTGCGTAGCGAGCGCCAGTCAGACCTGCAAGCGGATTGTTCGCGGTACCGGAGGCCATGTTTGTTGGAACAGCCTGAGGTGCTGTTTGCGCCGAAGATGACGCAGGTTGGCCAGGGTTGCTCGCGGCGCTTTTGACCATGTGAATGGTGTTGTTTGGCTTAATCTTGTAGGTGGCGAGAGTATCGTCGTTCTTCATAACGCGACCAGAGTAGATAAGACGCTGGCGCTCCACGGGAATGTTCTCGAAGTCTTCCCCAGCGAGCTTAGTCTTCAGGTCGAGCACGGTGGCAGTCTCGGCCATGGTGATGGTGTGGTTTCCGTCGGCGGACGTCTTCACCTTGAAGGTGACCGTTGCGTCGCCACCGGTGGCTTCTGCTCCCTCAGACATGACGGCAGTAGATGTGAGGTGGAAGAGCGCAGGCACTCGTAAGGAAGGTGTTGCAAGGCGGACTTTGCCCAAGGGAAGCGGATAGCGGCGGGGGAGGGGAAGCCCGGTGGTGAGCAGGGGGTGTGGACGCTCGGTGTCAAGGAGTATGACCGGCTTGTGTCGACGTAGCAGTTGTTGGAGGGAGGTTTGGCGACAAAAAGGAAGGAGAGATGAAGAGGTGGTGAGCGGTTCAGGAGTAAACTGTTCACGATAATGGCCGAACGCTGGCGGGAAATGGTTGCGTCCCGTGCTTGGTGAGACCGGTGTGCAGTGGGGTTGACAGACAAGGCACACAGGGGAGGTGAGGCAACCTCCAATGACGCTGCTATCTTAAGGGCCCTTACTACGACGATGCAACTTTACTGGTCTAGCATGTGTTCTAGGAAGGCAGAAATGAATGGTACTGGACTCTGAGCCTAATTTTAGAAGGACAGATTGCATTTTCAAACAATTCCCTCCGCAAATAAATAAAATCATACCGTAGTCAGATCAACAAAGTATCCGGGCGTGCGCAACGATATCGTTCCATCGGAATCTATGGATCTCGGCCAGCGGAACTTAGGCTACAGGGGAATCGAGCACCACACCATCACGTGATAGCTCATGTCTCACCACGTCCCCAACGCGAGAATAGACAACACGACTCTGTCTCACGAACGAATTGTCCAAAAGAAGTAGTTACTCCGATTTCGGTAATTCTTTTGATGCATTGACTACACGACTTCAATCTAAAAGCTTGTTCGGCTCTCAGATTGTGTACCTGAATCCTTCCCTTCCCTCGCAAAGCGTCTTGCCTTCATCGGCTCTCTTGTTCTCCCATCTCAACGCCAACATGGTGCCGATGGCCGTTACAACAGCCGCAGAGTAGATGGCGATAACCGCGATGATACCTGGGAAGTAGTTGGGGGCATCTTGCTGGCCTGTGAAGAGTCGGGTTAATGCCAGGAAACGCGACTTTACGATCAAAGGTGACTTACGGAAGACCATGCTGGAGTAAATGCCGCCGATACCGCTCAGACTGATCATGAGAGCCGTCGAGATAGCTCGCTTTGCGTCTCCCACGATGTTGTTGGCCTGCCACGCAAGGTTGGTTACGACAAAGCCATTGGCAGCAGCAACGCCCAAGAAGGTGCCGATATAGCGAGGAGTGGGACTCTCGAGGAAGCCCGTCATGCACAGACCGACAACGCCGAGGACACCTTGAAGAACAACGAACGGCCCGCGCATGCGCACCTTGTCGGCGAACCAGGAGATACCCATGACGTAGACGACGCTGAACAACGAAGGAGGCGTGCTGAGAATGAAGCTCATTTGCAGGCTGTAGTTTAAGCCACCTCGCAGAATGATCGGGAGGAAGAAGAGGAAGGCATAGACACCGACGGCGCCGGCCGAGTACATGAGCGCAAAGGCCCAGGGCTTCCAGTCCGCGGCAGTCTTCAAGACTTTCTTGAAAGTGACCTTCTCCCGCTCTTCCGGTCCGCGATCCGCAGCAAGCGTGGCAAGGACATGGGCCTTCTCCTCGGGAGTGAGGAACTTGTTCCTGGGAGAATCAGGGAAGTCGACAATGATAAAGCGAGAGGCGACGCCAGCGAGGATGGTGATGACGCCCTCAACAATGTAGATCCAGCGCCAGCCCTTGTAGGTCGGATGGTATCTTGCAATCTGGATGAGACCGTATGCGAGGATATTCGCGAAGGCTGACAGTGCGCTTCCTGTTAAGAAGAAGATGGCCATGCGCTTTTGCACCTGGAATCTCGGGTAGAACGACGAAATCAGGTAAATACAGCCTGGTACAATTATTAGTTTGGGCACTCGGAGGAAGAACGCTGAAGCTACGAACCAGGATAGAAACCCGCCTCGAAAAGACCCAGTAGCACACGACACACAGCAAGGCCTTCCCAGGATTGCAAGAAACCCATGCCCAGGGTGACGAAGCCCCATGCAACAGCATAGAAAGAGAGGCAGTTGGCTGCGCCGAGACGGTGAAGTACGGCGTTGCTGGGAATCTCGAAGAGAATGTACGAGATGAAGAAGACCATGAGAATGACCGAAGCACGGTTGCCCACGTTCAAACCCAGATCCTCGTCCATGCCCGAGATTCGAGCAACACCCACATTCGATCTGTCGACCATGGCAATCGTGTACAAGGCGCCAAGAATCGGCAGAAGACGCCAATCAACTTTGCGAGTTACGCGACGTGCATGTTTTTCGTCGGCGATAATGCCCTGGGCCTCGACAGTGCCGCTGTCACCGGGCTCATAGTCCTTACCGAGCTCGTAGTCCTTGAGGACCTCATCCTGGGCCATCTCGGGTTTCTGATCTGAAGACATGATGTGTATGAAGGGCAATCAGAAAGAGAGTGCGAAGTTAGTCGGGCCTTGTGCGAGAAGGCTTGTCCACAGATGGATCCGACGACGGAGATATCTGGGGATTCATATACTTGCAAGCTCTGTCCGGTCATGCGCCATGACTCCCTGATTTACCCCAGATCTGGGGTGCAGGAGTGCGCTTTCGTGGAACGATGCCATTACCGGCCCAAAGCCGAACCATAGCCTACGGCGGTAGCGCGGTGGATTTACTACTTGTGTGGTGGAGACTAGAGGCTTCGGAGCGCAGATCGGACCTCAACCTTGCCCTTTCGATCCTTCAATAATGAGGCTTGAGCGGGGAATTATTGGTTTGCACTCCACGTGGGGGAAAGAACCTGGAGAGCTGATTGTTATTTTGACGTGCTGCTTGGCGATGTCGGAAGTCAATCGCGTTACTGGAAAACACTGACCTCACGACTACTAATGTGCTTTGAACGGTCAGATGACTGCTGACATGGATACGGGAGAGCGTGTCGGTGATAGCAATAATGGCGTGCCGGAAGGACAAGCCTCAGCCGCCGGCCCGGCTCCGCGAACCCGGAAGAGGCGCCCAGCATGTGAACGATGCAACAAACGGCGAACTCGCTGTGACGGGTGGCTCGAGGGGACGCCGTGCTCGGCTTGCAGGAAAAGCAACAATGATGCAGCCTGTATCATTATAGAATCGAAAAGAAGGAGGTCAGTAGTTGACTCTGAGTGAGACTATTACTGCCAATCTGAATGCCGCTTACATCTGATAGGGGCGCTGATGGCCGATATGTCACCCATGGCTTAACATCCGGTACTCAGTCTACCGGCTCAGACCACACTCAGCAATCTTCTCCCGTACGACGGCCTCTACCCTCGAGCAGCTCTCACTACCTGCCCGGAGGACAACATGCCGCCACAACTACAAGCCCTCTATCGAGCGGCAATACCGACAGAGTCACGATGGCACATGACAGGAACTCCGGTATCGTACCTTCTACACAGCCCAACATCATTGGTGAGAGCTGGTATGCATCTTATGTCATGCGAGGCTACAGACCCGGTCACGCGAGTGTACACAGGCGTCTCGACGACAATAATGCCATGGTACAAAGTATAAGCGAGGACATGCAGAGATCGAAGGATGCGGACCACATTTCGCCCGGGACCTCATCACGGCCGCAAGACTCTCCTGCAGTATCGACACCACAAGGGGCATCAGTCACCAGGGGAGCTGATGGCCTGCATAATGATCTACCTGCCCCGGAGCTCATCGATCGCCTGATCGCCGCTTATTTCTCTCGCTTCCACGTCTTCTGTCCGATCGTCATCCGATCATCATTTCTGGCCTCCGTTGCAGATGGGACTGTTTCTTTGACACTTCTATGTTCAGTCCTTGTTGTCGCCTCTCTACATTGCGAAATAGAGACTATCCATCTGTTGGGGTACAACAGCCGATATAAAGCCAATGCTGATCTCTCGGCTCGAGCTGTAGCAGCCTTCGACGCTGACAAGACATCAGACCGGACCAGCATGTTTCTGTCCTCCTTCTTACTACACTACTGGTTCGGCAGCCCAAGCGCCTACCGAGACTTACACTGGTGGTTTGCTGCATCCGTACGGTCGGCGCAGACTATGGGCTACCATCTAAGTACGAAGCATACGCAAATGGCACCAGCGGAAAAGGCTCGATGGAAGAGGGTATGGTGGTGTCTCTATGTGAGGGACAGACAGATATCGCTGTCTACGGGGTCTCCCATGGTTATTAACGATGCCGATCATGACGTTGAGGAGCTCGTGCCGGAAGATCTACCGGATGAAACTCCTGAAACCGTGCGCTACCTCATCGGTCAAATAGGGCTGAACAAAATAGGTCAGTCCACGCGGATCCAGCTGATCGTAAGACGGATTTTGGATAATATGGCTAACAGGGGTGTCTTCCAGCTGCTCGCTTGTACTTCCTGCACTGCTCTCCATCACGACTGCCTGCAAGTCGCGAAGCATCCGTCCGAGAACATGCTATGCGAGATGTGCATGACTCTCTGGAAAGCTGGAAAATATCAAATCCGAGTCTTTTCGCTCCAAGTGGAAGCGGAAACAGCCTGACTCTGGCCATCAAGGTCTGCTATAAGTAAGTACTAGTCTTGTGCATACAATGAACCAAGTCTAATCAATCTCACATAGTTACTACCTCATCAATCTGACCCAACGCCTCCAACGCCAGGCTCTCAGAAATGAATCCCAACAAGCTTCACCATCATCTGGATATATCATTGATGCTGCCACAGCCGTGTTTGCGTTGGTAGACGACAGTCTCCTATACTGGTCTCCGGAGCACTTTCCGCAGATATACGTTTCAGCACTCTTTTCGGCCATGATCGTGCTCGCCGTAGATGCAGCACCACCGACTGAACGGCCGGATAGCGATCAGATGATGCGTACTATACGGCCGGGTCTTCTGGCTCTTAAGCAATTCGAAGGCGTATTTGTGCTAGCGCGCTGGGTCAAGAACTTCTTCATCAACAGCCTTCTGCGATGGGAACGCGATGAACAGGGGAGTAGAGAACAATCGCCTGGTGGCACTAGTGTGCGACGTGATCACACCGTGCCAGCGGCCGCCACACAGGATCTGAACTCCGAGGTCCCTGTTGGCAATCTCGCAAACATGCAGAACAACATGGGCTACATGCATCATTCAGCCCAGGGCATGGGACCAGCACTTGGGCTGGACACCTTAGCCGGGTTCATGCTCGACCAGGAGGGTGGGCAGCAGCACAGCGAACTCGGGCGCGGGGAAGGCGCCTACTGGTCAGGCTACCTGGCTGGTGATACGATGGGCTTCCCCATGCCAGAGTCAAGTCAGTATCAGGCCATGTACTTCCTGGCGGACTTGGGTATGCCTTGATCATAAAACGAGGCGTTCTCTGAGCGAGCACATCATCGCTTGGCTTGATAGAGTCCAACAGTCTAGAACTCAATCAAGTCCACCATAGCCGACTTCCCCAGATCAATTACCCCGGATCCTGCTGGCCCCGGATCTTGGTCGTCCTGTATCTCGTGGCCGTTACTTCCGGGGTTGCCAGCCGTTGATATCAAGTACACGACTGACCAGCCCTGGACATAAAGCCAAGCCACATCGCCTCTCGAAGCGAAACGAGCTATGCGGTTATGGATCTACTAGTCTCTAGACTGTGATCTAGTGCTTAGACTTAAATGTTCGCCACCTCGGTGATTTGTCGAGGTCCGCGACCGTGCATGGGATGTGGGCCTCACCATAGCCGATGCTCTCTCACGCCATCCCGCATCCTAGACCGTAGCCGACATCGGTCAATTGAGAGTATGTTAATTGAAAAGATGGTATAATAATTCAAGTCATGAAGTCGGAGTTTCTTAGCCGATATTCTTACACTCTGTAACGAACAGGATTCTCAAGATGAATAGTGTATGTGGACGGTCAAGTCGAGCTCTACGACAGGCCCGACTACTGTCAAAGAGGCTTTCGCCAATTGAGCGGGCTCGATTCATCTCAGATTCAAGACCACCGACGGGAGGCAGCAAAAGTGGCAGCAATGGGCGAGGTAAGATCATATAATATGTTGAAGACGAATTTCAGGCTCACACAGAATCCAGGCCTGCTGGTGCTCGGAGTCGCAGCCATTGGCGCAGCTGCAGCTATAACACTACGTCCTTCATCACAGCAAAAGACAACTTCAACTTTGCCCCTGAAAGACACACCCAAGCCTCAGCATGATATCAGTCCAGCGAATATCGCCGCTGCGTGCAAAGAGTTCGCCGCCATCGTTGGCTCAGATGCGGTCTCCACAGCTCAGAGCGATCTTCTCGCGCATTCGGGATCTGACTATCTATCTTGTGCTTGGACGGAAGAGTCAGCTGTTACCTCCCAAGTAATTGTGTACCCCTCGACGACAGAGCAAACAGCAGAGCTCGTCAAAGTTTGCGCCCGTCGTCGAATTCCTGTTACGCCATACAGCGGCGGAACGTCAATTGAGGGAAACTACATGCCTCATCGTCGCGGTGTGACGATAGACTTCACCCGAATGTCTACTTTGCTCTCACTGAACGAAGACGACCTTGACTGCACTGTTCAGCCCGGACTAGGCTGGGAGGAGCTCAATGAGAACCTGGCGCCTCATGGGCTGTTCTTCCCACCAGACCCGGGCCCAGGAGCCATGATTGGCGGCATGGTCGGCACTGGGTGCAGTGGTACAAATGCCGCCGCATATGGAACTATGAGAGATTGGGTTCTCTCACTGACTGTGGTCCTTCCGGATGGTACTGTCATCAAGACCCGGCAACGCGCCAGGAAATCTGCTGCGGGCTACGACTTAACACGAACTTTCATCGGAAGCGAAGGTACCCTCGGAATCTGCACTGAAGCCACGCTGAAGCTGGCTGTCAAACCGCCTCATGAGGTCGTCGCAGTCTGCACTTTCCCATCACTCAACGATGCCGCTCATACAGTACGAGACATCATCAGAAGTGGCATCCAGGTCGCCGCAGTCGAGATCATGGACGAGGTGCAGATGCGCAACATCAACCTGGCAGAACTCACGCGCTTGCGTTGGAAGGAAGAGCCAACACTTTTCTTCAAATTCAATGGCAGCGACAAGGTCATTGTTGAGCACATTGCGAAGCAAGCCAGAGCTGTGGCCAAGAAGAACAGAAGCACATCCTACCAGTTCGCGTCAGATGCTGATGAGCGCACGGAGTTGTGGTCAGCGAGGAAGAACGCTCTGTGGAGTATGCTTGCGCAGAAGAAACATCCTACCGATAAAGTCTGGACGACGGACGTTGCTGTTCCTATGAGCAGATTGCCTGAGAGCATCATGGCTGCCAAGAAAGACATCGCTGAGTCTGGCTTGGAGGGATCTATTCTCGGACACGTTGGTGATGGCAACTTCCACACGTTACTGCTGTTTCCTGAAGAGAAGAGGCATATTGCTGAGGGTGTTGTTCACCGCATGATCGATTTGGCATTGGAGATGAAGG
This sequence comes from Sarocladiaceae sp. CBMAI 1973, assembly GCA_021347865.1. NCBI lineage: Eukaryota > Fungi > Ascomycota > Sordariomycetes > Hypocreales > Sarocladiaceae > Sarocladiaceae sp. CBMAI 1973. The sequence goes on from WNLN01000216.1 coordinate 17,534, forward strand.
GCACTGCTACTGGAGAGCACGGAGTTGGTCATGTCAAGAGGGACTACCTCGAAAAGGAACTCGGGAGGGAGGCGGTCGACGCCATGCGAGCTGTAAGTTTTCATTTCCCCTTTATCCTTGGGAAACTTCTGACTGACGCTATCTTAGATGAAGAATGCATTCGATCCGTTGTGTCTTTTCAATTGCGACAAGGTCATTCGCATGGAACCGCCTGCTGATGGGGAGAAGCATTAAGAAGGGCGTTTGGGAAGACTTCAGGGAAATCCTAGGGCAAACCTTCGAACGACGAGCGCATATTAGACTAGATACCTTGAAGCATCAAATATTTGCAATGTGTACGACAATATCAAGGTCACATTGGGTATCATCATACTGGGATTCACTTCCCGCAGCTGCAGCTTCCTTCGGCTTCGACTTCGAGTGATTTATGGCGGACTTCTGTTCGAGAGCACGGTACAAAGCCTCTCGATTAAGAACCTATTAAACGGGCCGAATCAAGTCAGCGTGCCGCCTTGTCAGCCGCTGATCCCAAGGATTCAAGTGGCACTCCAAGCGTGAGTCTTCATGTCATGCCCGTCCAATGTCCTCGCTACCATGCCCAGCGGAAATGAACGCAGTTGCATTATCGCCAAGTCAGGTGTCAAACGTCAAAGGATCTCCAATTACAACCATCGTCCAGCCTTCCCTCCCGCCCACGGCCAGTGTACGGAGGTTAATTCTGACTACATGCGCTAACCCCTATGCTCCGGTCGGGGATCTGGGCTGCATTTGTCTTCGGCACACGGGTATCGCAGGGATCGGCATACGGATATCGCAGGGCCATAAAAGATGCTCTCTCGATCACACCATGGAATGGATTATGTACTTAAAGGATCCCACGTGCGATGATCCTCCATTGAAGGATTCTGCGTGAGGTGATCTTCCAACCCTAACTATACGCGCTGGCCCCTATACCATATACCGTCGTTCCTCCACCGCCAGCAGTCGTATGCTCCGGTCAGGCATCAAGGCTGAATTTGTTTTCAGCGTACGAGCAGTGTCTCGTTCAAGTCGAGTCTAATTTCATCAAAGGATTCTCCCAACGTCATGAACCCGCCCTGGGTTCGGAACTGGTGATCAGCGACGTCCGTGATTCACACGATTGAGCTGGTGACGCAATGGCTCCTTCATATCAGCAACGTTTTATCTCATATGATGTCAGTTCCCTTGATAGAGTAGGGAGTTCTGGTCTGAGGAATCCGCTCGAAGCACATATAAGAAGGCCAAAGCATCCAACATAAGACAATTCCTCATCAACAACTGAATCATCAGCACAATAATTCAGACCACATCAATCTACCCCAGCATTACCACCTCCAACACCATCACGCAATATGAAGCTCACTCTCGCCGCCTTGACCGCTCTCCTTGGTACCGCCCAGGCTGGTAACCTATGCCTCGCTGGCACCTTCCACCCTTCCAAGGCGGATAGGCACAAGCTCTACGCCTTCGCGGCTGGTTCGCCCTGCGAGGACGGAAAGAAAATGGACTACGACATCAACGTCGACAACCTTTGCTCTGACCACCTACCCTTCGGCATTAACATCTGCGGCCAGAACGGCAACCTCGTCAAGCTCGGCGACGACAAGCCTCCGACTAAGTTTGGCTGCGCAATCGGATTTGAGACCGGCGGCACCGTATACGAAGGCACAGTTCAGGAATACAATCCTTATGATGGAAATGCCCAGAAGGGCCCTTGCGATGCTGAGTGTGGCATCTACACGGGCATTGATGGATTCCTCCAGTTCGAGGGCGTTCCCCTTGGCTTTTGCAGTTAAGGCATCGAGTTTCTTACTACGACTGTATGACCTTGGTCGAGATTTTGTATCCGTTGAGAGGTTCCGGATCACCTTTGTGTGAGGTAGCCAATTTAGTTCGTTCTCATTGCCATGTGTAACGGGTAGAGAATACCTTACTCGACGGGGTTTGATCGCAGACGAGCGATGGAGACAGCGCTTGGACTCAGCATATCTACCTAGAACCTTTTGTTTAGAGAATTTCCTTGTATAGCCTGCCTTTTCGAATCTACTACAAAATTTGCTTTAAAAAAAAGCTCCCTCAAGGATTCACCTCAAATCATTCCCGCTCGTGACGTAACGAGAAACTCCAAGCAGGGACCTGATAGGAATCACAAGCTACATACATTTGTCACAGTTTTACATCCCCAGAGAGGCAAAAGTCTGCACTACATCTTGTGCATCATACAATATAAATGAGACACAAGCAAGTTCTATGATCTTCAGGTTAATTGAACAATCTGAGACTAACCTGACCAGAGTGCAGGGTAGGCAATCTCGTCAAGTCCGTCACGGTTTCGGCGGGGCCGTCGCGAGATGCAACTCTCACTGTTATTCGGCGCATCATTAGGCCAGCTGTGCAAAGCTATCATCTCACTCAACTTCAGATAATTTGATCTCTCGCACAAGTCGGAGTGCAATTGTGTAAAAGTCCGCGGCTGGGGTTGCTCCATAATTGGTCTGGCTACTTCGATCCGAAACCTATGATGCTGGACTGAACGCAAGCATGATCCAAGGAGTCTTCTATGCGAGGTTCTTTCCTCAAGAGGGTAATTCATGTCCGCGTAACCCCATACATCGTCGTTTCTAACTTCTCTTAGGTCCCAAGATTGTCGCACAGTCACCGCCGGGATGCATCACACCCACTGACCAAAACGCCACTCGAGGACCACTCATCGACTTCGACGTCCTCCAAGAGTACATCATCCCGCGTCAAGCTTTCTGCAATCGCTACGTCACAATCACCACCCCGGACGGCAAATATGCTGTTCTTGGTTACCCTGTTCTTATCCCGAACTCAAAGTACATGCGAAATGAGTTCATCTTCAACTTTGGCCTAGTCGTTGAGGCGGATATCGACCAGATTCCGTACGAGCGTGTGGTCAGGCGGCTTGCGTCTACCTTTGCGGAGATGGAGAAGCAGAATGAGTATCTAAGTCAGGGGGAGGGAAAGGCGCTTATCACTTCCTCGTCGTCGTTCACCAAGTTATCGGGGTCGATAGTTGATGTGAGTAGTCGCCGACCGATTGAGGGTTTGCTCGAGATCATCAAGGAGGACCTGAACAACTACGGCGAATGCATGATCCCAGTTGGTAAGTTAATCATCCATACTTCAACATTTCGCAGTTCTGATGCTTCACAGATGAGGCCAATACAATCAACATGAAGCTCTTCCCGCATCACCCAAATCCACCACCAGTCCGAGGCTGGCACGTCCCCGTTGCCAAGACCAAATTCGCCGACATTGTCGACTCAACCTGGGATCTGACCCTTCAAAAAGTCATCAACCACATCGATGGCGTCTCGGACGTTCGACGCATTGCTAAATCTGCAGCTGTCTCACTAGACCTCGCCAAGACCGCACTCCGCCATCTCCTCTACTACGACACCATCCTCCTGCTCGATATGTTTTTCTTCGGCAACTGTTATGCTCCTCGACCTGGCATACATGACTTTGTGCGAAATGTCGACGGAATGCTTGACGAGTGCGCTGGTTATGTGTCTCACGGACCTGCGAGGCTGAGCAACTATCATCTCATCCGCTTGATGACCTCCTTCGCCCCTGGTAAAAGTGTCATGGAATGGCTCTACGTCCACAAGGAAGCCGGGCTGGATGTCCTGCACTACGTTGACGTCCGCCGACTGGTTCAATTCGGTCTCATCAAAGGATGCCTCTACCGCGTTCACAAGTATGTGGTTTCGAAGCAGTACATCGCAGCTCTTGCCTCTGGTCAAAGCCGCCCTATTCCAGACGGCGATCCGTTGCAGCACTACACAGATGGCTGTCACCATTTCGATCAGATCATCACAGAGCAGGGCCTCACTGATGATGACATCGTGGAGAAACTCAAAAGCTTGCCTTTGCCGAAGAGTGATCTCACAGTGTTCTATCGCTGAACTCAAGTCTATTCGCCTAATGCAGATGGCAATGTACACACGCCACTTAAACAGGGCTATGCTTCTAATGTGTTACAATAATGTACAACAAGAGTGTTCATACTCGTACAATTTTACAGCAAGTCGACCCTCAGGCGAGAGTTCTACGTGAACCTCGACTTGTTTGACTTCTCAGCCTGTCGTCGCTGACGGACCTCGACCTTGTTGGGCAGCTCGATGTCGGGGTTGTTCGCCACCGTCAGAGGCTCATCGGCAGCCTGCTGCGCCAGCCTCTTGTTCATCTCCTTCTCGCTTATGAACTCTCCAGCGGCCTCTGCCTCCTGCCGAAGTTTCTCCTTCAGCCTGCGAATCGTTCCGGTGTAGGGCTGGCCTGGGTAGAACTTTCCACTTTGTTCCCACTCCTCCTCGCTGACAAGCTCAACAATCCGTACATTGTGCTTGCCCTTGCGGAAGATGAGGAGCTTGCCGTCGATGAGGAACTTGGCTGTCTCCTCAGGGAACCAAAGCTTCATGGGCGTCCAGTCCAGGTTACCAGGAACAAGACCGGTGGCCTTGCCAGGCTGAGCAGCGACGTATGCGCCTTGTGCCTTGACGAGACGCTGACCGTCGCTGGCACTGGAAGCGAGACCGATGGCGAAGAGGAGCTTGGCAGGCGACAGCTTCATCACTGACTGGGGCAGCTGGATGTCGATGCGAGGGGCATTATTGGGTGTGACGATGCCGCTTTCCAGAGATGGATCTTTGATGATGGTCGGCAGCTTGCCACCGAAGCGGAAGTTGTGCTGCTGAGCCTCCTGCAAGGCACGCTGTGAGCCGTGGACAAGAGAAAGGACGTCGAAGGCGAGGTAGTGCTGGGCAGCACGTGCGGCCGGATCCTGGCGGTGCTCAACCATGATCTCGTTAATCCTCTCGAGAGGCATGAACGTGAACATCTTCAAGAGACCCTCGACCTCCTCGTCGCTCCGCCGCATGAAGTACCCGTACAGCTCGAAAGGCGATGTCTTAAACTCGTCCAGCCAGATGGCGTTTCCTGCACTCTTTCCGAACTTCGCGCCTGATGAGTCAACCAACAGGGGCACAGTGAAGCCGAAGGGATCGTGCTGCCAGGAGTCGGGCAATTTTGCCGCTGGGGCTTCCTCGCTCTCGCGGATAGTCTTCAGAGCTTCGATGCCAGCAGTGATGTTGCCGTACTGATCGGAACCTCCTATTTGCATCTGAACGTTGTACTTGCTGTGCAGGTGCCAGAAGTCCCACCCCTGGAAGAGAGGGTACATGAACTCGCCGAGAGACATGCCGTCACCTTCTGTCAACTTCCGCTTTACGCTAGGGGACCATTAGAATCTTCGCAGTCTATCGGCGAGGGGTGGAAAGGGAAACGTACGTGTCACGCGCGAGCATGGGCCCTATCCCCTGTGTGCCTTGCCAGCCTCTTCACGAAATCATACACACTCAACCCCTGGATCCACATGCTGTTGTTGAGCAAGTGATGCTTCGCAGCCCAGTCCTCCTTGTAACCGTACTTGTCCCTCAGCGCGTGGACGTTGTACCACAACCGAGTGAGCTGATAGTGCAGCTTGGTGATGTTTTTTGAGATGGCGGAGTTCGAGAGGTCTTCGCGGTCTGTGAGACGGCCGGTCGGGTCGCCGATACGGGCTGTGGCACCTCCGAGGAGAGTAATTGCTGGATGGCCATGGAACCAGAGCCAGAAGAGCGGCATGAAGGGAAGTAGATGGCCGATGTGCATCGAGTCTGCGGTCGGGTCAACGCCGACGTATGCGCCTACACGCTTCTGGCGGATGATCTCTTTGACGCGCTCTGGAGTTCTGTATGTTGAAGAACAATGTCAATGTCTGATCAATAGTAAATCAAGAGCGTAAAATGATGTTCATACCCTGCGACATCCTTGATGTAGCCACGCTCCTCGAGAACGTCCCAAACATGTCTCTCTTCCCCAGATTTGATCTTCTCCGCGCGCTCAGCCCATCTCTGTTCACCCTCGGCGACCTTGTTCAGCCAGCTTGTGGAAATGCATCTCCTTGTGTTGGCGAATTGAGTGTGAGTGATCGCCCGAGTGCTGTTGGCGCATGGCCGTAACCTGGCGAGGGGGATGCGCGCCATGGCTTGGGCGCCTGGTTGTGAATACGTCCCAGAGAGAAGTCAAACTCCCTGTGTCTTTCGATATATCCGACTGCTTCGGAAGCAAAAGAACCGGGCGCGACTTCGCTGGACCAAACCTGACGACCAATGTGCTGAAATTAATGTAATGGCGTGGTCAGCCAAGCAGAGCTGCATGTGAGAGCTGCCAACTCCCAAAAATTCCCAGGGACCTTGAATCTCGAATTCCACGACCAATCAGCAGCCACCAACCCCGGTTCGCTCGGAACATCATTCCCACGCCTCCGACGCAGCCTCTCAGCCAATCACAAAGCTTCCAATTCTACGCTGGTAATGCTCCATCCTCGGCTAACCACATTGTCGTCGGCGTCACGATCCCGCCGTTGACTTCCGATCATCTTCCTCTCGCGTGCCAATACCCTCTCAAAACGACCACGCAGCGAACGCGACGCCTGCAACTACCTTCGCCGGCCGACACTCGATCAATTCAAGTCTTCCCCCGACGGGAATAATTCAGACACAATGGCATCGATTGCGCGCCAGTCTCTCCTGGCTCCGGCCCGGTGCTTCGCTGCGAGGGGAGTTGCGGCTAGGCCGATGATGGGCGTTGCTGGTTTCCACGCCTCAAGCAGACGATGCGATATCCTTCCTGCTGGACCTCGTATGTTTTTCACCTGAGATCACGAGCAAGAGTTAATGCTGACCATTTCTGTAGAAAGGATTAAGGGCGGAGGTATGCTTTCAATCGCCCGGAACATTCCGCGCGCGCAGACATCTTGAGCTTCACATGCTGACCATGGATTTAGTCAACGACCCGGCACCTATTCCCACCCCTAGCGCTGCCCACGGCTCATACCACTGGACGTTCGAGCGTCTCATCGCCGCCGGTCTCGTTCCTCTCTCAGTCGCCCCCTTCGCCGCTGGATCTCTCAACCCGACCATGGACGCCATCCTCTGCGGCACGATCCTCCTCCACTCTCATATCGGTTTCCAGTCAGTTGTCATCGACTACGTTCCCAAGTACCGCTTCCCCGGTCTCCACAAGGCTGTCATGTGGCTGCTGAACGGTGCGACTCTGCTGGTTGGTGTCGGTCTTTACGAATTCGAGACGAACGATGTTGGTGTCACCGAGGCCGTTAAGAGGATGTGGAAGGCTTAAGCGTCAAAGGAGATACGCTGGGAGATTGTGTCGGTTCCGAATGTTGTATGAGGTTTATCAAGGTGTTGGCAGAGAAAGAAGAACTCATTGGTGGCGTCGGTATACCTTTGCTTCGCCAAAGGGAAACACTGTATAGAAAGGGTTGCGCCCGGCTCAGGCTTCTCATGGCCCTATTGCGCTCAATTCCATATGTTCAAATTATACAAAACCCACAAGTGACCGCAAAATACATGTGTGCCAGGCTGACAATACCTCAGGAAGGCGGACAAGATAATCATGACGTTGGGCGCACAGGAATGGTGGAAGATATGGCACTCATCGTCATGTTCACATTATACTATTTAGGACTACTCGAGCTCAGCGACCACCCGGCAACGCCGTCACGCCAGCGATCAGGGCAGTTCCTACTCTCATCCGCATCTCAGCGAATGTCATCCAACGACCACCGAAGACACGTGTTGAAGCATGCCTTCCTTATTGATCTTGCGACTGCATTTAACATGCATCATGTTGAACCTTAGATTGTCAAGGCCGGCATGTCATTGCCACCCATGTGATCCATCTCAGGGGTAGGTGGTGGGAGGTTTTCGACCTTAGTGCAGATCCAGCAGCTTGCATACATGTTCACACGATCAATACACGCGCCATCGATACGTGCGCCATGACGCTTCGGACTGAATCCGTGAGATTCGAAAACCTTGACGTACCAAGGGCTCAAGGCTGATGATCGGAGCATCACTCTGCCACCCATTGCAAGTGCGCGGTTCAACTTGGTGATTTGAGCAGCGGCGGCCGGGGCACCAGGATCAAACCAGTCCATGCTGTCCATGACGACAGCAACTGTGAGAGTTCCTGGCATGATGCGCGCGATGACCTCCTCGAGCTCATCGGTGTGAATGCGCAGGCCATCAAGAGCGCCAGGCTGTGAGAGCTTTGCGTGGGACTGCGGACTGAGATACTCGGGGTGGCATTTTGGAGAGAACTTGCCAGCCATGCAGACGTAGTAGTACGGGTTATCCGTGCCGATGTGAGTCTGCTCTGCAACAGGATCGAGAGTATTGACCATGTAGTGCCAGATAGCATGAGAGCGGGTGTTCTTCGCCTGTGGCTTCGGACCCTTAACGATGTCTGACTCGGCGTGATCGCCCTCGATCATGGCAAGCTGGTTCTTCGGCACACCCAAAGCAGCCCAGAGAAAGCTCTCCTGAGCGACGACCAGGTTGCAGACCAGCTTGGAAAGCAACGCGGGACGGATCTCATTACGCCAGATCTCACGCTGCTCAATCAACGTCCTGGCTTCAAGAAGCTGGTTCACTGCGGACTGAAGACCAAAGATGCGGGCAATCCAGCGGAAAACACGAATAGCGTGGCGGGAACCACCTGTGTCGTACAGCCCGTAGCCGTTGTTGTTTTGGAAGACATGGGTGTTCTTCATCCAGTACTGGAAAGCTCGACTGGAGAGGTGTGGTGAAAGATTAGTCTGAAGAATCTCGCGGAAGTTGGGGTGCTTGCCCTCGCCGAAGATGAGCCAGAAGTCCTCGTATGGCAGGGCAGTGTATGAGGCCGCCTTGAGCTCCAGGAGATGGTTTTGTGTGGGATTGAGATCAACGGCATGGACGCGAGCAGGGCTGTGGGTGAGATAGGCCATGATGTTGTCTCCAGCTGAGCTGATGGCGATGACCTTGTCCTCCGGGCCAAGCTTCAGGATGCGCTCATCGACACGTGCATCCTCCCAGGTGAAAGCATAGATGTATTCGTCGTTGAATTGCTTGTGCTTCTGGAGCTGGTCGTCATAGTAGATGCGCCAATGGTGGTTCTGGTAGAAGAAAGAAGGAAGAGGAAGATTGGCGGAAAGATTTTGAACAGCTGTGAGGAATGCCTTGGAGCGGATCTCAGGAGCAGAGCGCTCAATGGCACGAGACAGCGCATCACCGGCCTTGGCCGGCAGAAGGTACGGGGACTCAGTCGCCAGAGCGTCAATACGCTCGATAATCTCATGCGGAAGACTTGACGCTGAAAATGGCTTCTTCTGACAACCGACCCAGATGTAGTAGGGAATGTAGCCTAAGCCACGGTTGCGGCAATTGGCATTGAGGATGGTGCCATACTTGTACTCGAGGTAGTCGCGACGACCGGGCTCAAGGGCGACACGATCAATGTCGAACCAGGATCGCCAGAAGGCACGGGAAAAGAAGTTGACATGTCGATCGACGAGGCCACCAGTGAAGTTGCGGAAAGAGAAGTCAACCTTGTTTTGGACGTAGAAGTCAACGACACCATAAATGCCGTTTCTGTCGAGCAAGGAGGTGACTGAGTCAATGACCGAGTAGTAGTCAGGCTAATGGCTCATGTTAGTCTCAGGAACATAGATCGCTGGAGAGCTAAGCACTTACAATCATAGAGAGACTGTAAGACATCGTTACCAAGTCGGCGCCTCCATGCTCAGGACGGCGCTGAGTGAAGTAACTCAATGCGGGTGAGCGCATGGGAGTCTGTGAGCCAGGAGGTCCATTTTCGTAGTCCTCCAGGCGGAATTTGCGGGCGTCTTCGCAGACGACCGTGACGTTCTTCCAGCCAAGTCTCTCGAATCGTTTTGTAGCCACCTCACATAGCGATGGCGAGAAATCGACGAGGTAGACGCTGGAGAAGAACTCGGGGACATTGACGTACTTGGCCATGGCTTCGATGTTAAAACCAGTGCCACCGCCAATCTGCAAAAGAGACCATTAGTATACCAGTTGGAGAGGTTCATCCAGCATTGCTTACATCGACCCAGACACGTTTAGGCTTGCCCTTTGCCGTGGAGACGGCGGCCTTAGCCTCGAGCTGTGCAGCAACAAGCGACAGCATGTCCTCCCGTCCACGCAGGAGAACTTTGCGAGTGGCATCATATGCACCAGCTTGCTTCTTGTAGAAGCTCTCAAGGGCATCCTGCTGGTTGCCCTTGGCATCGCCTTGGTGAGGCTTGAGAAAACATGAGTAAAAGAAGAGGACGAAAGACCTCAGAACGCTCGGCTTGTCATCATTTTGCTTGATGGATCGAACAAGGTACGGAAACAGACAAGCACCACCGATTGCAGCGAATGCAATGCCAGCATAGATAGGTTTGATCTCGGAGCCGAAAGGCAAGTTGTTACCACCCTGGTAGGCGTGTTAGTGGCATATCGAACTCGAGACATGTAAGTGGACGAACAAGAGAATCCATGGTACTCTCTCATCGTACGCAAGAGAGCCTTTGTGTTGAAACGTTCTGACAATTGTCGAGAGGATCACAAGACAAGTTGATGCGTTGAGTAAGTCAAAGACCGAGCTGCTCGCATGACCTGGGGACAGCCAGGGTATTAAGCGTACGCTTACATAGCATGTGCCCGCCTCGAGGAGGGGTCCTACGCATGCTGTCGAACCTGATCGAGATAATTGCTCGTGCATGGCTCGGGTATGCACGTTGACACGAGCAGGCCATTGGCAGGTTTGCCGAAGACAGGGCATGTCGCGATTCAGCTAGTCTAGCCCACCGTCATGGCGTAGAGCTGAGGGGCAATGAGACCCTGAAAGAGGGAGAAGTAGCTTCAGAGTACTACGGCTCAATGGCATGGACAATTCTCCCACTATGGACTTGAAGGGGACGCCCCGCGAACGGGGACGATCAACGTTGAGGATCGAGGGGCTTGGAGGTCGTTAGACGAGCGTATGGGGCCAGAGATAGCCTGGCGTCGTGTCGACCAATAGCTGAGGCACATGCAGTCCTAGATCACTGTCCACTGGGACGTCGTAGTCGTGTCGATCCAGGAATGAGATGGTTCATGGCACAACGATGTGCCTGAAGGGAACGTGTGGGCTATTGGTGGCTCTTGATAGGCATTGCGATTAAAACGCGTTTCATCGTGTGGCGAATAGCCTCTAGGCCATTTTCAAGCGCCCCGAGGCCTTACGAGGAAAGAATGTATCCTTCTCAAGGTCAATGCTCGGCTTCATAGGTTGTTGTGACAGTGGTTTTATGCTCATAGCATCGCGAGGTTACGCTGCACGCCCAGGCGTGCCTTTGCTGCTCAGCAAAGGATCAGTCATGTTGACTGTACCAGGACAACATCGATTGCCGATTTCCGACAGCGCCTCTGACATTTGGCGATCAGCAACAGAGCAGAGCAATGAAGGTTGACGGCGTGCGGCCATGGTTCGTAGTATCGGATGCTCAGATACAAGTGGATTGTTGGGTCGGTGACAGCCAATGAGGTGGAGTTCAGGCACCACATGCGACGACCTCATGCTTGGGACTGGCTCATGGGGCTTGAGATGATTCGCAAGGTTTGAGTAGCGAGTCAGGCGCTAATTGCGTTGAACGTAAATACCGGACGGGCTTGTAGATCATACAATGATGGTTCAAAAGTCATGAATGAGTAGTGGCTTCATATTACCTAAGGTGGTACAGGTGTTGCTCATGCTGTAAATATGTTTCGAAGTCCCAACGAATACCCTATAGAGAGCCTCGCAGTCCACGGCGAACAAGCACTTTCAAGACAGCCCCAGGGCAGACAAATCATAAGGGTGTCCAAACCTCAATGTCATTGACCTGAACTCGATTGAAAAGCTGCATTGTATCATTTATTGTATTGTTCATGATACCGTATCTGCCCGGGCGACAATACGGGCGACGGGCTCAGGTACCCCGATCCGACGGGTCGCATCCGTCAAGTAACCCCACACCCAAGTCCGACCCTGGACCAGCTTGACGTACATCGAGTGAGTGCCGCTACCGCGCTAAGTTCCATGTCGCGATTCATCATCAATTCTCAACTCCATCGCGTCACCTCGTCACTACCATCACTCCTGCATCAGGCGCATGAGGACAGGCGCACTACTCGCTACTGTGTGCTATCATGCCTCCGGCCGCTGGCAATAAGGGTACTGGCAAGAAGAATAATGCTGTCGCCAGCATGCAGAAGCAGAGTCGCAACACCACCCCGGCGCCTGGGCCAGCAGCGTCCGCCTTGCCGGCCCAGCAATTCTACGACCCCGACTTCCTTAATACTAGAGTTATAACGTTTTCGACTCTCAAGTTCGACGATTTGGTCGATTCTGGAGCATCCAGTGCGCCCGTTCCCGAGTCACGAAGCACAAATGTCATGCTCGAGAAGCTCAGGAGTCTGGCGGACACGATGGAGAAGCGATCGACGTTCTATGACCGCGGTATGAGGTTCCTCGCGGACGAGAGGAAGAATCGTCCAGACGACTATGCAGATGTCGAGCCCAAGAAGAGCAAGCATAAACGGAAGAAGGGTGGTGACAAGGCCAACGAAGGTAAACTCACCCCACCACTAAGGATCGGACGAACCTAGTCACTGACCATGTCGTCCTTTTACCATGATAGAAAAATCTTCACCTGCACGAGACCCGAAGCGCAAATCGACCGGCGAAAACGAGTCGATCAGTTCCTCTCTCTCACCAGTCGCTGGCGCATCACCGTCCGCCATGGACGTTGACGACAAGAAGAAGAAAGAGGAAGACAACGAGGAGGAGGAGTCCAGCTCCGAAGACGAAGGCGCACCACCGAGACGAGAGATGCCACAAGCACAGACCTTCGGAGACGACCCTTCAACATTCCCTGACCCGACTGTGTACGAGATTCGAGACGTTCATCCCGGCATGTCGGAGGAGGAGAAGAAGCAGATATTCTCAGTCGCAGGCTATCCCAAGAACGACCTCGCCGACTTGATTGCTGGAGATCCGCCGGACAAAGATTTCAGTGTCGCCAAACCGACAAACCAGATCAACTTCAGCACTTTCTCGACGTACATCGACCCCTATTTCAGGCCATTTGCTGAAGAGGATCTGACTTTCCTACGTGAGCGCGGGGACAGAGTCACTCCATTTGTCATGCCCAAGCGAGGGAAGCGCCACTATAGCGAGATATGGGCAGAAGAAGATGGCGCCATGGCTGTAGACACACCGCAGCAAGGGCGCGACAAGCTCTCGGCCAATCAGCCCCGAGGCTCGATCGAGAATATGAGCGACGCTGTGGCAGAGACGGATGCTTTGTCCCTTGGACCTGTGACGTCGCGGCTGCTGCAAATGCTTCGACCAGAGAACAGATCGTCCCCATCCGAGGACAAACCAACAACCAACGGCACAACTAATGGAGATGTCAGCATGAATGGTGATGTGAATGGCGAAGAGACTGTCAATGGCGACGATAAAGAACTTCCTGTTGCTACGCAAATGCCAGACTCCAATTCAGAGGCGTGGAAGAAGGCATCGCATCCAAAGCTAGAGTATGCTCAGGTCGATGAACGCATCAAGCAGGAGTTGAAGTATATCGGATTCCTACCGCAAGAATCGGAGCCAGACTATGACGGCCATTTCGATGACGAGATTGCTGGTCGTCTGCGCTTGTTACAAGATAATCTCAAGAAGCAGATGCTGATCAACGGCGCCCGCAAAGCCAGATTGACCGAGCTCGTCAGGGAGCGTCTGGCTCAACAAGAGTATCAAACAATTCTCGAGGATTTAGACACTCAGGTGCAGGCCGCCTACCTCAAGAGGACACGGACTATGGGCAAGAGCAAGAAGGCAAAGCGTCCGGGTGGTGCCGGTGGTGGCAGTCACTTCGTCGGCGGTGCAGGGTCCGGTATGGCGCGACCCGGCATCGGCGATCAGACGAAGACGCTCATGGACAGACGTCGGAGATGGATCCAGGAGATTTCGCCCATCTTCGAGACAGATCGGTACAAGGTGCCAAGGTCGGAGGATCCAGACAGTTCGATCTTCAACTCCGACAGTATGGCGGAATACATGAAACGCGAGAAACAGCAATGGGAGGAAGAGGTCGAAGACGAGTAGAGAAGGCTGTCGGGTGTACTGTTTGAAGAATTGATGGTAGAATTGGTAGTCTGAGCGGGTTCTCTGGTGTTCAGGCTTTCACGACCGTTGCAGGATGGCTGCACGATTTGTCGAGCCGGATGGGATATGGAGTCGGACAAACGTTCACGGTGTTATCGGCTGGCTTCAACTTGACTTTCTGGCGTAACGAATGTATGGTAGCCTGGAAAGTACGAGGAAAACAATGCACTATTTCATAGTCACTTGATTGGCGCAGCTTAAACGTTCTGAGGGCAGGAGAGCAACTTCGTGCGGATAGCATGTCTCGAAATCGGGGCCCCGCCGAAACCACCATGACCTCAACTCTAACCCGACTCCCCGTCAGACAACCATCACCCTCGACTTGCACGGCACACGACCATTCACAGGTCCGACTCTGGACGTGAATAGTTCAATTGCGATCTCCTGGTGGCAGTTCACCTTCAGCCGACGCCATGCATCTCATTCCTAAAGAGGTTCGTGATCGCATCACTTATCTGTGGCGTGGGTGTGTGCCGACTGACATTGGCTGCAGCTAGATAAGCTCACCATATCACAACTCGGCTTCCTGGCACAACGACGACTTGCTCGCGGCGTGAAATTGAATCATGCCGAAGCTACAGTAAGATTTTCCTCCTGCCGAGCGTTGTATTGCCAAGACTGACCAGGACCAGGCGCTTATAGCGAGTAACCTCCAAGAGCTGATTCGCGATGGCGGCCATACTGTTGCAGATCTCATGACTCTGGGTTCGACAATGCTTGGAAGAAGACATGTTCTGCCATCAGTTTGTAGCACACTCCACGAGATTCAGGTTGAAGGTACATTTCCTACTGGAACGTATCTGGTCACCGTGCACAACCCTATCAGTAGTGACGACGGGAACCTCAGACGCGCTCTTTATGGCAGTTTTCTGCCCATTCCGGATCAAGATGACTTTGAGCTTCCGGATGCAGCAGCGTACGAGGCAGCAGTACAGCCTGGAGCTGTTATTGTGGCGAAGAGCAAGATCATCTTGAACGAGAATAGGAAGCGCATCAAGCTACGTGTCACCAGCAGAGGTGATCGTCCTATTCAGGTTGGCTCACATTACCACTTCATCGAGACCAACCCTCAACTTGACTTTGATCGCGAGAGAGCATACGGCTTCCGACTGGACATCCCTGCCGGGACTTCGGTGCGTTTCGAGCCTGGCGACACAAAGACTGTGATTCTTGTGGAAATTGGAGGCAACAAGGTTATCAGAGGTGGCAACGATTTGGCCAGCGGAGGTGTTGAGCTATGGCGAGCTGGTGAGATTGTCACGAAGTTGCAACAGGCTGGTTTTGCGCACTCTCCGGAACCGGCTGGTGATGCGGCGTTCATCGATGTGTTCGAGATGGAACGGAATGCGTATTGCACCATGTTTGGCCCTACAACGGGAGATCTTGTGAAGCTAGGAAGCACCAACCTCTGGATCAAGGTCGAGAACGACTACACAGTCTATGGCGATGAGTGCAAGTTCGGAGGCGGCAAGACTCTTCGTGAGGGCATGGGCCAAGCAACT
Organism: Sarocladiaceae sp. CBMAI 1973; assembly: GCA_021347865.1. NCBI lineage: Eukaryota > Fungi > Ascomycota > Sordariomycetes > Hypocreales > Sarocladiaceae > Sarocladiaceae sp. CBMAI 1973. The sequence continues at coordinate 33,160 of WNLN01000216.1, forward strand.
GGCCGGACTGACTCCGAGTCGCTGGACATGGTCGTCACGAATGCTCTCGTCATCGATTGGAGTGGTATTTTCAAGGCAGATATCGGTGTCAAGGATGGCATGATTGTAGGGATTGGCAAGGCTGGTAATCCGGATGTCATGGACGGCGTCACCCCTGGAATGGTTGTTGGCAGTGGCACGGATGTCATTGCTGGTGAAGGCAAGATCATCACCGCTGGAGGTATTGACACGCACATCCACTTCATCTGCCCCCAGCAGGTCAATGAGGCTCTTGCATCGGGTATCACAACTATGCTTGGAGGTGGCGTTGGCCCAAGGTATGCTTCCCTTGGATCGCTTGCAAAGCTTACGGTGCTAATATGTGCTTCAGCGCCGGAACATCAGCGACGACTTGTACTCCTGGAAAGAACTACACACGTCAAATGCTACAGGCTGCAGACACTCTGCCCATCAATATCGGCATCACTGGCAAGGGCAATGACTCTTCTCCACTGGCCCTTCGCGAACAGGTCAATGCCGGCGCCTGTGGTCTCAAGCTTCATGAAGATTGGGGCTCAACACCCGCGGCCATTGACTGCTGTCTGTCTGTCTGCGATGAGCTGGACGTCCAATGCCTTATTCACACAGACACCCTCAACGAGTCTGGCTTCGTCGAATCTACGATTGCAGCCTTTAAAGACCGTACCATTCACACCTATCACACCGAAGGTGCAGGTGGCGGTCATGCTCCTGATATCATCAGCGTCGTTGAGAAGCCAAATGTTCTCCCCAGCTCTACAAACCCTACCAGGCCTTACACCCGCAACACCCTCGATGAACACCTCGACATGCTGATGGTCTGCCACCATCTCAGCAAGAACATTCCTGAGGACGTCGCATTCGCCGAGTCCCGTATTCGTGCTGAGACCATTGCCGCCGAAGACGTCCTCCACGATCTCGGCGCAATTTCAATGATGTCGTCGGACTCACAAGCCATGGGTCGTTGTGGTGAGGTCATCCTAAGGACTTGGAACACTGCGCATAAGAACAAGGAACAGAGAGGTGCCTTGAAGGAAGATGAAGGCACTGGTGCGGATAACTGGAGGGTCAAGAGATATATCAGCAAGTACACTGTCAATCCGGCTGTGGCTCAAGGATTTGGCCATCTCATCGGCAGTGTGGAGGTTGGAAAGGTAGCGGATTTGGTGGTTTGGGAGAGGGCTTGGTTCGGAACGAAGCCTGCTCAAGTCATCAAGAGTGGTATGATTGCGTACGCCCAGATGGTAAGTCATAGTCCCTTGCTTCAGTCCTGCTTTCATTACACGCACGACTAGCGCACCCCGACGCTATCTTCATCGTCAAATCTTCGAAAGCTAACATTCACCACTAGGGCGACCCCAACGCATCCATTCCCACGGTTCAACCCATCTTCTCTCGGCCTATGTTCTCACCTCTTGTCCCATCCACCAGCATCCTATTTGTATCCGCTTCGTCTATCTCTTCAGGCGCCATTGCTTCCTACGGTCTTCGCTCTCGAGTTGAAGCTGTGAAAGGATGCCGGACTGTTGGCAAGAAGGATATGAAGTACAACGATAGCATGCCGAAGATGAAAGTCGATCCAGAGAGCTATGTTGTGGAGGCAGATGGACAGGTTTGTACTGCTGAGCCGGCGGAGAGTTTGCCGTTGACGCAAGAGTGGTTCGTCTACTAAGTTCGTTTCGAGTTTGGCTCGATAGACTCCATAGCAATGGCACTGGACTGATTCAAGTATATAACGGCTCAACAGAGGATTGTGTTTCGAGCATATCAAGGATTGTCATTGCTTTCATCACGACCGAACCAACCCTGGTTCGATCGACGTCGTGTCCACCCGACGATTGCTAATAAGAACTGATTACAATACAGAAAACCCAAAACCAGACTCAGACATCGTTCAAGGCCCGCGCTGGGACAACACATGTTCCCAACCGTCCATGATGGCTCCCTGTTCTCATAGGTGCGACAAATTCTCTCTTTGCGCACCTGAAACGACAAAAACACCAGACCCTAAAGCTTTCGACCGCCGGATACGCAGCTATACTGTCGATTATCCGTCTTGGAGTGCAGCAACCAATGGATGATCAATGGGGAATCAGAAGAAGGAAAGTCAGAACATCGTTTGCTCCGTAAACACCGAAAGGGAGTGGCATATAGCCCCCATAATTGCTCTCCCGTGAAAGAATGATCGAGCGGACCGGTGTACGTGCCATCAGATGGGGGCATTTAGTTCTTAGCCTTCTTGCCCCTGCTTGCCTTCTTTGCATCCTCGGGACCGTCGGGCTTGCCAGAGACGCGCCGCCTCTTCTTGTCGGGGCTACCAACAACAGGGGACGGAATGGCAGGGTTCATGTCAGCGGGAGCATCACTCTTGCGCTTGCGCTGGGCGGCGTTCTTCTTGGGGGTCTTGCCATCATCAGCACCGAGCTGCTCGGCGATAGCGGCTTGCTCGTTGTTGGTCTCGGCGGCGGCAGCATCCTTGAGCGGCGGAATGGGAATGTTATGCGCATTGGCGTAGTCAAGGGCCTCCTCATCGGACATGTCCTTGGCGAGGGGGTTGCCGCCAATCTTGTAGGAGTGGACACGCGCGTTGTAGAGACGAAGGTTGTACTGGTAAGCGGTGTTCCAGCCAAGCTTCTCCTGCTCGCTCATCTGGGACCAGCGACGCTGACCCTCAGTCTGGACAGCACCCTTGGGTGCATCCTCGCCAAGATCGCCAGCGATGACGGAGCGGGCATGCTGCATGTAGAGGAAGTAGGGGGTCAGAGGTCGCTTGGGGGCGTTTTGATCGTGGACACGCTTCTTGCGCTCCTTCTTCTCTTCGCCAGCCGGGACCAGATCAGTCAGGCCATTAAGCATGAGCTGAGAAGTGGCGCTGTCAAGCTGGGCAAGCAGAGCACTGGAATGAGCATCATCGCCGTTCTGGTCGCCAACGCCCATGAGCATGTTGGTTTGACGGGCATAGTCATGAGCGAACTCGCGAATCAGACCTGTGATAGTAGCGAAGCGAGTGAGGCACTGTAACAGGGGTTAGCTTATATTCTTTGGAAGCGATTGCGATAGTGAGATCCGTGTAAGTGAAATGGTGGAGATGGTGGATTAAGCAGTGGACGACAGGCCATCGCTCAGTGAAGAACAGCGGCGATGGTGAAGTGAAGCCAGCGAGCTCAGTGAGACCCCAGTGAACGAGCCCCGCCCAGGACCGCGCTCGGCCATATCAACATTGACACAGCCTTGTGAGCAAGACGCGTCACAGATCGCGCATATGCTTGAGCATATTTATTTGCGCGATACGTTGAGTCCTCTGGCGAGACAAGTTGAAGCAAGGGACGGAAGCACGCTGCCTTTGTCGCGCTCATGTGAGCGCGCGATCGAACAGCACATACGGCAGCGGCGGGAGTAGGCAGGCACTCTTGCTGCAACATACATGGCTTGTCGGTGGAAATGACTGCAAATAATACAAAGAAATCTCATGAATAGCTTACCGAGTCGCGAACACGCATGAATTGCTCAGCATCAACAACACGCTGCATGCCCTGGGCAATAGGCTGTTGCTGTTGAATCTGCTGCGGCGGCGGCTGCTGGTGCTGCTGCATGGGAGGCTGAGGCACACCCATTTGCTGCTGCATGTGCTGGGGAACCATAGTAGGCATCTGCATATGCTGATGAGGCATCATGACTTGCGGTGGTGCAGTGAGAGGCTGCGGGATTCCCTGGAGCTTAGCCTTGTCGGCGTCTGCCTTCTTGGCGCGGGCCATTTGGCGATGAAGAGAAGCTGGGGAGAGACGCGACGGCGACTACGTTCAGCGGGCGTGCAGTGGAGATTGCAGCGCGCTGAGCGAAATGGGGTGGTGGAAAAGTGATGCAGTAAATGCGAGTGCTGAGAGTGATCTAGAAAGCTGAGCCTAGCGAGGAAGCAGGGGATTGCTGCTGGTTTGCTAAAAAGGCGCTGAAGAGAGTGGTGAAGATGGCAGAAAGAGGGGTTGGAAGAGAGGGAATCAGAGGGGGGAGAAAGAGGGCGACAGCGGGAGGGGGAATGGTGGGAGGTGCCCTGAATTTGTAGTGGCACTACACCTGACAGAGCCTGCAGCCTGGTGCGCAATCAGCTGCCCTACCCTCCCACCATCAGAGTGCGGCCACCTCTGGGCGCTCAACGACAGCAGCCCCAACGGCGCCCACTGGCCAGTTTCAGCAGCAAGACGCGACCGAGCGAGAAAAACAACACACGCTTTCCACTCTAGGCGGGTGTGGTAGCGCCCACAGTGGTTGCCGCAATCGAATGCTAGGGGGTGTGGGTGCCACCGGCATGCAGCCAGTGACAATGCAGCGCTGGGCGTCAAAGCCCCTCTCCCCGTATCAGAGGCCAGCGCGTCGCTTCGCAGGCGGGGTCGCTGGCCAGATAAAACAGGTGGCTGATTGACGAAGTGGTTGCGCTGAATTCCAGGCTTTTGCTTGGGCAAAGGAAGGAAACAGTGGAAGGAATTTGGGGGTGGGCGGCATGCCCACCACACCTCACTGAAGTTACGGCTGCATCACTCTTGCTCCTCCAGCGCACAGTTATTGTCCCAGCGACAGCCTACCAGTCCTTGCCGCAACGCAACTGTGCTACGACGTCTTTGCTCTTCCAGATGCTGCTTGTAATTAGTGGCACGTCACTGAAACACGACCACAAATCCCCAGCTGGCACACGCGCTGGACAATTTGAGCCACGGTCGCCGAGTATTGGCAGTGTAGCACCGAACAAATCAACGCAGCACTGGCCCAGATGTTGTCGCGAAACTCCCAGATCCGACGCCAGATGCCTTCGCCCTATTTGTTCAAAGCATTATCCCAAGTTTATTGAACGTATCTTGCCGTAGGCGCCATCATGAGAAGGGACTATGAATGGATAGGCCGGTCCTGTGCCGACAGTCTCAAAGATGTGCTAAAAGGTCTCAATAAGCCTTATGGCAGGTCACGAAATGTTGCGATACCGTGTATTTTGCTGTTCATGGCGCGATCGCTGTAGAGATGTCGTCGGGGGTCTCTTATACCACGCCGTGAGCTCAGTGAGGCTCGCTAGACATCCAGGGCTCTGTCGCTGAGGCAATCGCAACTCAAGTCAGGCGCCGAGCCTCTTATGGTCGGGCGGTGCTTGCACTGAACAGCAACCCTCTCAGTGCATCGCGAATCACTCTTGCTCGGTGGACGGTGGTTTGGGGCGCGATTCAGCCCCATCCGCCTGGGATTAGGCGCCCACCTGCCTCAGCCCGAGTTGGCTGATTTGCAGGCGGAAGGATCCCCTAAGCACGGGGTGTATTTTTCAGCACGGCAGTCGGCGACCCCTCACTTCAGGCTGGCACGCTCCCGGATTGGGTACAGTGAAATGCACGCGGCGTTGTTTACTGATCCCGCTGAAAATCGGACGTTGCGCGCTCGCCGGGGCAAATTCGCGTCCACCTGAAGAAGCCTACGACCTTACATCTCTTCTGGCTCTGGAAGCTTGTCAACCCGCTTCAGTGGCATTGCCAGATGCCATACTGTTGTTTAACTCAGCACTGTTATACGCATCGCCATGATCATAATTCACCATGCCATACACAAGCGCTATCTCGCCCTTGCGTGCCGTAAAAGCACATCTTCTCCTCAGTACCGAACGCGTCAAGGACTTTCTTTCATATCTTCGAGTAGCCCAACTTATACACTCCTGTCCCAATTGCCAAGCTTGGTAGTTGTGAAAGTATCGGGAGCTTAGTCACTGTAGAACTGACGTTGACAACCCGTGTTCCTCGTGGACTCATCGGATATGACTTGGTAAGTCAGACAGACGCTCAAGCATGCGCCTGAAGGCATTCCGAGTAAGCTCTGCAGGGCGGCAGCAGCAGGCGCGGTCTCAACGGCACACGCGGCCCGCCTCGTCACGGTCAAGATGAGCGGTCGACTTGATTATTTGTCTTGCATTCGATGATCATATTCCTCGTTTTCTAAACTGAAGCCTCCCAAGCAAACTGCTGCATGAACTCCTGCAAGTCGGTCTGTCTCTGATTATCTCTCGCGGTTTGGTGGGACATACAGTCATGAGCTTCTGAAGCAGCACCACTGCAACAGGGTCTCCCTTCAGGTTTGAAAGCTTGTCATTACTACCAGCGATGAGCTGATCCCCCAAATAAAGCGCCAGTGGTAGCGAGACTGTTCGCGCTAAAACAGCATTGGCTAAGGACACTACGATTTCCCCTGCCGCCATCCCGTGTAGGGGTCTTTGGGACCCGGCACTGGAATGTGGCCCTCTGCATCAGGGCTTTCGGCTTCCTCTCCTGGTTCTAAGTACTAGAGTCCCTCGTGGAGCTGTAAGTGCGGCTCACGAACTCTATTTGTATCCTAAAGCACCTCGAATGCCGCGTAAGCATAATGCTTACTTCTGAATTTCACGTATTGGCGGGCTCGCAAGAGAGCTCGCAAGAGAGGTTGGTCAGGACAAGCAATTGAAGCTTTGCCTTGACCCCGCTGTCGACACGAGAGTCCACTGATCGGTTGCTGCTTGGCGATGGATGATATCATATTGCGTGTACAGTTCCGTAAAGCTTGGAGCATCAATGTCGGTACCTGAATCACCCAGGAGAGCCAAGGACATGCTAAGACAGGGTCCAGAGCTTACTTCGATTGCTAGCACAAGTCGTACAATGAGTGAATTTGATTGTGTCACGAATCCTCCAGACGTTTCAATGGGATACGCATTGCTTCCGAATTCCAGGTTCTCAATCGTCCTCTAAGGGTGGCGGGGCGTCATCGGTGACCTGGCACCTGAGACGGCGTGTCGCACCACTTGCGAGCCGGACCCGACCAGGACTCATGCCAGCTGAGCACAGTGACCGGACCCAGCAAATCGAGCTTTGGTCAACCAGGCCGTTGGATTCTCCTGCATGGAAACGTACCGGACGTGCCCTGCCCCTCTCCATCATAGCGGGCAACAGCTTGTACTGGAGCTTCGGATGGGTCCTCATGCTCTGCCCCTCCATATGCAGCACCCCTCCTCCTGTAGCTTGGTTGCCTCCTCCCCTCTACACGCTTTTCCAAACAAGTTCTTTAGCTATCGACGAACTTGAACCTGCATTTATCTCTGTTTCTGACTGAAAGACATCAATTTTGCTCCTTTGACATCGAAATTCACGATCTAGAGTTGCACAATCAAAACAGCTCTGAACCCGACACCACGCTCTGCCATCAGTGCTACGAACACAAGCTTTCAAGATGTCCGGCTTCAGGCCATCCTTCTCCCTCCTCGTAGGCTTGATTGTTCTACTTGGACTTGCCGGCAAGGCTCACGCCTTTGGTGCCGGTAACATCGCTTCACTCTCCAAGGTTGAAGGCCAAAATTGTAAGTCACCAGCTCGTCAAGCTTGATGTTGTTAGTTCGCTGATGTGAGATTTCCAGGGCGCCATGGTGATATCGAAGATGCACTCCTGACTCTTGCCATGGCTAAGGGTATTGGTGGCAAGAAATTCAACAAGATCATGGTCTCGCGTGTCTACTTCGGCAACTGGCTGCGTGACTACTCACAGGCCATCGATGTGGGCACAGTGAAGTCCGTCTCAGCAGAGGCCATTCGTCTGCTGCTCTGCATTCTTGGTTTCCTCAGCTTCGGCTATGGATCCGGAGAATTCGAGGTCACAGGTGAGTCTGGCCGCAATGCTACTGCGTCTGTTTCTGACAAGGGCGACAGCCGAGCGTCTCGGATGCTATCGTCCCGAGGACCACATCGACAACCCCAAAGACTACGCTGAGAACCAAGACGCTCGAAAGTATGATAGGAGGCTACGCGGTCCGGTTGATGAGCGTCGAGAGCTTTCGATCGATCCTCGCAGCGGCATGAAGAACTACATCGCCAACGAGGAGGCTGGCATCATGACCAGTGCCGCACATGTCCGAAATCTCTTTGGTCGTTGCATCGAGCTTGGCCGTCGCTACAAAGACCGAAAGAACAAAGAGGACCTGTATGAGTCGTTACGTCTCATGGGAACTGGTCTCCATTGTCTTGAGGGTAAGCTATTACGGTGATATAGAACGGGGATCGCATTTAGAACGACAGCTCACGCGAAAGCAGACTTCTTCGCCCACAGCAACTATATCGAACTGGCCTTGACTGAGCTTGGCGAGCGTGATATCTTCCCCCATACTGGCCGTCGCACACAGATGCAGATCGAGGGTGTCAGGAACGCCGTCTATCCCGTGGTGACTGGTACATTCGGTGGTGTAGACTTTCTGCACTCCGTTGTCGGCGAGGGTGAGTATTCTCTCCCAGTGTCGTCATTGTGCAAGCACTTACAATAATCAGTCTCCGACAAGATGACCCAGAACGAGATTGAGGAGCTGGAAGGCACGCTCAAGGACAGCCAGAAGGCTGATACCAGCATGCTTCGTGATCTGCTGGACAAGATTCCGGATGGCATCATTGGTGGTAGCAGTAGTAAGAAGGGCGACCGTATTGATGAGATCCAGCACGACGCTCAGGCATCTCAGCTTCAGAACATGCAGGTTTCACCTCGTGAGCCCGAGGAGTTTACTCGATACGTCCAGGGCATCTTTAAGCAAATCATGCCTGTCATTGAGTTCCACGACGAGGTCATGCAAGGTATGCAGGACCCCGCCTCACGCTGTCTCGGCCTTGCTAATTCTTTCCAGGTATTTCTGCTGCTTTTGAGAAGATCCCGATCCTCCCGAAGATCGTGGAGCAGCTCGAGGACCAGCTCACCCAATTCGTCTTCTCGATCATGGCACCTTTCATTGTTCCATTGATTCGCCAGCTTCGCGCTGAGCTGAAGACTGGTTCCGACGAGATCATCCAAAGCAGCAAAAACGAGCAGCACATCGTGTTCGAGAAGGATAACTGGACCGACCCAACTCACAGCATGTTGAGCAAGGATCACTTCTCAGTAAGTCGAACTTAGCCTCCATTCATCACGTGGTATGTGCTGACAATTTCAGAACATTCTCAACGAGCCTGCTGGGCAGACCGGTGCGAAAATGCTTCACTGGGTTGTGCCTCAGCTCATGGACGCCATCGATGACGATAGGGCCAATGTCGACGGTTATCTGAATGATATCATCTATGCTGTCCTACATCATCCTGCTCAGCGTGATCAAGGTAGCCGAGGCCAGCGTGAGGGTCGTCAGCGTATCTTCACTGCCATTAAGGAATGGTGGGGTGAGATGCCCGACCGCCAGAGAGAAAGCTACCGTCGTGCTCTCAGTACTGAGGGAGTCGAGCAGGGTCGCAACCACAAGGAGGGTGTGCATGATACCGGCCACGGTCACGGCTGCACTGGCAAGCTGAAGATGCAGAAGCTTTACGGACAGCCCGAAACCCTGGAGGACAAGATCGCCGGTAAGGCCGCCGATGCTATCTTCTCGGGCGCTACGAGCGCCATCTCTGGCATCATCAAGTCTGAGACCGGCTTTGACATGCCGTCCGGAAACAGCGGTCGTAAGGACGATCGCAAGGACGACAGTGGCGGCCTGGGTGGCCTCCTCGGAGCAGCTGGGTCCCTTCTTGGCGGTGCTTTCGGCGGTGACGAGAAGGAGAAGCAGAGCAGCCGTAAGGAGTACTCTGATGGCTCAGTCACACGCACAGAGCGGGAATACGGCCACTCGGGCGATAAGTACGGCCAGGCAGAGTACCGCGAGACCAAGCATCCCGACGGTAGTCGCGAGTCGCAGTACAGTCGATATGAGCAAAGAGACTCTGGCGGCAGGCAAACCAGTGGCCGCGGCTACGAAGAGCAGACCGAGACTCACCGAACTTCCGGAGGCGGCTACCAGACTCACACGGAGCGTCGTGAGTACAGTAGTCAGACTCAAGGATATGGCAGCGGTGGCAACAGCGGTGGTCATGGCGGCTCTGGCGGCGGTTATGACAGTGGTCGCCGCGAGGAATCAAGCAGCTATGGAGGCCAAAGCGGCGGTTACGGTGGCTCTGGAGGCGGTTATAACAGCGGCCGCCGCGAGGAGCCCAGTGGCTACGGTGGGAGCAGTGGTGGTTACGGAGGCGGCCAGCGTGAGGAGTCAAGCAGCTACGGCGGAAACAGCGGTGGTTACGGAGGTGGTCAGCGTGAGGAGTCTCGCTACGGTGACAGCGGCCGTGAGACATCGAGCTATGGAGCAAGCGGCGGTGGCTATAATGATAGCCGCCGTGCCGAACCCAGCCACGGCAGCAGTGGCCACGGCCGTCAAGAAGCTGACTACGGCCGAAGCAGTGGCGGCGCTTCCTATGGAGGGAGCGAAGAGCGCCACGGCAGGAGCGAGCACAAGAAGAAGAAGAAGAACCGCAGTCGTAGCCGAGGAGGTCGCGACAGCGACAGCACGGATAGCAGTGACGACGATAAGAAGAAGCGTCACAGCGGCGGTCGCGGCGGCAACAGCTACGGAGGTGGTGGCGGATACAGCGGCGGCTCGTCCGGTGATCACAGAGGTTCCGGCGGCGGCTACGGAGGCAGCTCCGGTGGTTACGGAGGATCGGGCGGAGGATATGGTGCCTCAGGAGGTGATACTTACGGCCAGTCGGGTGGCTATGGCGGCTCTTCCGGCGGCTATGGAGAAGAGCGCTATGGCTCGGGTAGATACTGAGTCTGCGCTGATGGACTTTGCTGGGGCCTCAGACAGGTCAACATGGGAAGTGCGAAACGAGGAACGAGAAGACGAGAGATGAAGCCCACTGACGACGAATGATGTTGACGGCCACGCGTGTAGTGGAAAAGCCAAGTTTGCTTCGCTCCCGTTGAGAACAGGCATGTTCGTTTTGGACTTCAACAGATAGTCAACAATATACACTCGCTGCCAGTAGCCTAATGGTGTTCATATGCGATCGTGGTAATCTCCTTCTGATAACGCCAAACTTGCTCATTGACCCATCTCATGCTTTTGGCTGGTGGTGGTTTGCCATCGCGGGTGCGCCGGGTCATCGTCTCCACGTGCATGCCAAGCGATGCTCCCCTTGGCCAAGCTTTTTGGAACCCCTCACTGAAGATGCCGCGTCGGGTGGGCAGAAGCTTGTTTTCACCATACGTGCTCTGAAATGAACGAAGGACGGCGCTGATCTTTCTCTAATCCTAAGTATGCTCAGATAAGAAGCCTCGACCGCTCAATTTAGCGATGGCTATAGTAACCTAGCCCGCATTGCGACCTCACGACTGTCGGACTTCAAGCTTATGGTTTGCTGACTGCTTTCTGCTTATGTAGACCACCACGGCGGGTTGCTCATTACAGACAGGGTCCTTTCTGCTGTAGACAGCCCAGGAAGGGGGTTCTAGCCCCTGCTGCGATGGACAGTAGTGGACTGGAAAGCCGCTAATTCCTTGCGCGGACGCTTTGCTCCATCTCAAATGAGGCAGTTGAGTTAGAGACCGAGTCAGATGTCTGGGGTTGTCTCGTCAAGGCGGGTAACAAGCCTCGACGCGGTCCAGATTGAGAGCTAAGGACTTAGTACTGTTAATGGTGAGTCCGGCTCCGAAGCATTGGGGGAGAATTGCCAAAGTACGAAGGCTAAGGCATCCTCAAGCTCAAAGTGGCTGGCCAGGGTGCTAGTGCATGTGGCCCTTGTCGCTATTCGAACTCTATCTCGTGGCCGGGAGGGTGATCTGGCGGTGGTCGGAAGGTACGGAAATGGACACGGTGCAGGCGAGTGGCTCTTATGAACTTTTGCGCTCAAGCCCGGAACTATCATGCTGTCATCAGTTCTCGTTTCTAGCCAAATGGTGAAAGTTTGTTTGTTGATAGCAATCATATGTCGGGCTGGCGCTGTCAATGACTAGCCAGGTGATGGGAAGATCAACAGCTGCGGATTTCGACCTCGTAATACGAATTGGAAGTGCGATGGTGGATTACGTGTGTGCAGATCGGGCGGTCTTCCTCTCCGCGGGCCCATTGAAACACCATCTGATCCAGTTGGACGTCTTCACAATCAATACTTCAGGTGACAATTGACAGCGACGCTACCGCACAGCGACTGGTGCGGCAGTGATGGTTGTTGGCTGCCCTGTACCCGTACACGATGTCGGTCAGTACCAAGAAGACCGCGCCGTCATCGGTAAGAGAGGATAAGCAGACCGGAGGATCTCTTAGCTTTGCTAGGCAATTGCGCTGCAGCGACAGTTTTAGAACACGCCAGTGACGATCCACGTCCCGTGTGGAGCGAGCCCTGCTGCCGTGATGATTGCGATGTTCGTGTTTGCCCCTCGAAGGAATGGAAGCTGAAGAAGGGGTCTCCCCATCTCCACCCCACAAGTGTGTGCAGTAAGGCAATCGCGGCAGGCAAAAAGCCTCGCGGTGGTCTGCAACAGTGCGAATGACTGGCACAGCCGGATGAGTGTGGTGCTTTTCCCCGGGGAAGTGAATCTGCAGCTGATCCTGGTAGCAGTGATGTGTGCCGGCAGGAGTACGAAGGGTTTTCAGGGTCTTCTCATCCTGAGCCCTTGGCGTGACCCTGTGCTTAAGTAGAATCTGGCTTAAGGAGCACAAAATTCTTTCGAAGATATGAGACCTTGAGTACTGCTCAGGATCAAGCTTCGAGAGACTCCATAACCGAAAAGCGAAAGTACAACAGAGGAGGGGCGACCAGGCGATTGAGGGTGGTCAATGGTGTGACGGCAAGCGACGATCTTCGGAGGGCCTGGCGTCATGGTGGTGGTTCCTTTGATTGGAGTCAGTGAGCAGTAGTTCGTTTTTAGCACTTATATCGGCGTACATACTGTAGATGAGACGGCAAGCGGCAGCAGTGCTGGCGTTGATGAAGACGCTCGATGTGCAAATGCGTTTTCTTGGCTCGGGCTGCCGTCTATCTCGCCAAACGCGACACATGAAGTCGGCAGGAGCTCGTATTCCTGGTGCTAGAATTGAGGCACCTCACAGGCAGGAGCGACCAGGACTGCTGTGCCGCTGTGTTGCACAAGCTAGTGCACTGTTAGTAAAAGGCAGGTGCAACGCCTGCGACGCTTAACGTGGCTTATCAGAGTGGACCCTCGACCTCAGGCGATGGGTGCAGGGGACGACACAGTGCGACGCAGCCTGGTCGCGCCTGAAGTATCTTTGCACCTTGTCGCCCCTGAACGGTACCTCTGCATCTTGGATCGCAAGGCATCATCGTCTGTCCGTGCCCGCCCACTCCTCTGCTTCCCACTTAATGCGTTCAGTCGCTTCGTCACTTTGCTTCCCCCCTGCTGCACCTCGAATGAAGGGTCTCCACTGCTGAACTGCGCTACAGGACAGCCAGCACGCGGTGTCTCGAGGTGTCCGTAGCACTGCCAGGTGGTCAACCACTGAGCCCAGGCTCTCGCTCTTCCTGAGGTCCAGGTATTCCTCACTCTTCCCAGCAGCACTTCACACATCCGCCCACCACTGGCTCATCCCGACTTCTCCCCTTCATTCAACCAACGTCGACCTCAAGTCTCGCCTACTGCACGACTCTCGCGAAGATTTCCTCCTCCTGTCTATTTCTCGCATAAACCGCCTGTCGCCGCTCATTTTCCGACCACACTCACCTCTGTTCGTCGATCAGCACCAATCCTGGCCGTTCATTCGCTCTCACTGAGGCCCTTCTGACCTGTTCCTCAAATCGCGCTGTCGCTTCGTCGATGGCTGCCCGAACATGACTTCCGGCTTCAATGGTTGACTATGTTTGAAGCATGTGTAAGTCTCTTCACTGTAGCTCTGACCAGTCTTCGGCCTCTATGTTGCCCTGCATCGACTCTTTGATGCGGCGCGTGCGCGCAGAGGCCGCAGACTCGTCTTCCAAGGAGGCCAAGAGCCTTCCGCGACCCCGGTCTTGGCACCCGATGCTGACGTCTCACAGCGCTCTCCGAGATTCGAAATGTCATGTATGTTGCTCCATTTACCTTTTCTGCCTCGAAAGGAACTGGCTGGTCACTTTTTGTCGACCAACTAGTCTCGTAGCAGACATCGCTGTCGCTGTCGGCGTCCGCCGGTCGCGCCGTTCTGCCCTGACGCGGGGCCGGAGGATGCCATCACCACCAACGCAACATGGCACCCAATCACTTTGCCAACCCGCGACTCAGCGACTCCGTTGATCTCTACGAGCTGCTGTTGCCATTCACTCGAAAAGCATGTCGCTGATTGAAATGTACTGACATGAATGAATCGCAGACTCCTCTTCAGCAATCCTGTTTGGAGCGGTGGCAGCACCGTACCGACAACTATCGTCAGAAACATCTCTTCCCTCTCGGTACGTCAACATGTCATTGCTTATACACATGACTCCATCATATGTTCATTCGTGTGCTTTTGGCTGACCTGAATGCCACCACAGAGTCAGATAGCATACGAGGAGCGACTGAAATCGAATATCACCACCCTTACAACTACCAACGCCGACACACTTGATGGCGTAATTCAGGGCCTCCTTTACGTTCCGGAGATTCGCAGCCACCCTGCCTGCAACTCTCAGCAATACGACTTCATCCCCCAAAACGTTACCCGTCGAACCGACCTACCCCCAGCCAACTACAATCTCATCGCATTTGCGCCCTGGTTCAGTATCGAATGCACCAAGGCCTATCTTACCTCTGCGCGCCGCGACCCAATCCGCGCATTCATATTCTACAAACCCAACAACTCCTCCAACAAGCCACAAGATGCTGACTCGCCTGTTTGGAATCTCGACGATAATGGCTTGTGGAAACGCATGAACCCGTTCCCAATATTCGCGGTTTCCGGTCAAGAAGGTCAGAAAATCACCACAAAACTCAGCCATTACTCCGGCAACCTCACCGAGATACCTCACGGGGAGGAGATCCAAAAACTCTATCGGCCTCATCCAAAAGACTACGTCAGAATATGGACCGAATTGACCATGGAGCGACAGTCCAGTGGTCCCGATCTATGGGCATATTTCCTCATTGTGATCGGCGCACTCTTGCTCATATTTGGTTCTGTCTCACTCACCATGCATTTGGTTCAGAGACGGCGTCGGTCGTCTCTGAAGAAGCGAGTTGAGTCAGGCGAAGTGGACCTCGAGGCCATGGGAATCAAGCGCGTTGTCGTGCCCGCGGACCACGTCAAGAGTTTCCCACTGTTCACTTATCAATCCGAGCCTGATGTTACCAGCGCGCCACAAACACCTATGGGTCCCGGGGGCGGTCCCCACGGCTCGCGGTCCGTCCGCCCATCTCGCAGACAAAGACGAGCCGAACAAGCAGCCATTTCCGATGCTGCATCGCAAGTCGGTGGCATGAGTGTGCGCAGTCTCAGGAGCAAGCGCTCCAGCGTCGCCGGTTCTGTTGACACGACCGCGACCAATGATCAGCCGAAATGTCAGATCTGTCTGGACCGTTTCGAGCATCGTATATCCATCATTCGGGAGATGGCCTGTGGCCACATTTTCCACCCCGAGTGTATTGACGAGTATCTTATCAAAAACAGCTCGCTTTGTCCGTGCTGCATGCAGAACATGCTCCCCGCGGGTTACAGCCCGAGAATAACGAATGCGATGGTACGCCGCGAACGCAACCTCCGCCGGTTAAGACAACGCGTCAATGTCGACGAAGTTTCCCTGGAGTCAGGCTATACAAAGATGGATAAGCTCAAGCGGCTGTTCAGGTCTTCCAGCGCCGACGATACTCCTCCTGATGGTCATGATGTACCCCTTACACCAGTTCAAAAACCGAGGACCCCGGATGTGCCTGTAGAGACGACAAGAACTCCGATTCCAGAAGAGAGTGCATTATCTACAGATAACTCTCAGCCTGCGTCGACCCCGCCAAACGACGAAGTAGGCAGCACTTCAGCCCCAAGACGTCCACCTGTGCCCAAAACGCCAAAATCATCCAAGCCAAGAACGCGCAAATCGAGACCTCGAGCACTTAGTCTCATGCCTACCCAGCCAGAGGACAGTGAGCTCAAGGCGACGCAGGCCGTCGGTCGCAAAAGCCCGTCCTCATTCGCAAGGCAGAGAATGCGTGAGATTGCCCATCGCAACGCGCCGTTCGATGACCCGGATAGGCAACCAACTTGTAAGCATACTATTCATGTGAACCGAGGGCATATCATTCTAACATTGTCAGGGCGCGTGGTGGTCAACAAGGTCTTTCCAGGCTTGACCTGATCAACTAGTCATCATTCAGGATGGGTCGGCAGAACTGTTTACGACATATACAACAATTTGGGTTTCACACAAGGCAGCATGGCATCGGAGTTTTCACGCGACTTCAACTACGGCACATTAAAAACAGGTTACAAGGTTATAGGATCAGGGAAACAGCAACTATGTGCGACATAATGCTCACACAGAGACATCGCAACAGTCCCTTCTCGGGTTTCGGGACATATTTCACGATTGGGTGCAGACAGAACCTTTCAACTCTCTTCAAACGGCGTATTCCGGCGCGGGCCACGAAAAGGAGGGCTCTATCATGACAGCGTGTGTTTGTTTTTGCTTGTTCGATATTTACGCACTGTCAATTTCGTTGTGGAAGAATCTCTATATATAGCACGGAGGATTTGAAGGGGTTGGAGTAGGAGGCCTCGAAGCTCGATCTCGAGGTCTAATGACGACTGTAGCGTGGAATGATCCTAGCGCTCAAAGTTGCGAATTGACACAATGTGCCAATACCTTCTTGCCAACATTCTAACTGTCAATAATTCCGATTCGGCACGTGAAGGAAATCCCACACGAAAAGTAAATGCACATGTGGGAAACCTAAAGTGTGCAGGCATGGCATATGTCATAATATCGTATTTGTTCTTCGTAATCGGACTAAACAGAGAAATGCAGAGAGGTATCATGTGTCCAAAAGTATTAAAGAAATGTTT
This sequence comes from Sarocladiaceae sp. CBMAI 1973, assembly GCA_021347865.1. Classification (NCBI taxonomy): domain Eukaryota; kingdom Fungi; phylum Ascomycota; class Sordariomycetes; order Hypocreales; family Sarocladiaceae; species Sarocladiaceae sp. CBMAI 1973. The sequence goes on from WNLN01000216.1 coordinate 49,970, forward strand.
CTTGTCTTCCAACGCCTTGGTGACAATGTCCTGGGACCTTTCCGGACGCGGGCCCAGAAAAGACTGTGTCATAAATTCAAGGAGAATCAGCTTCGTAAACCATGTCGACAATTCGGGACAGGTTTCCATATTTGTTCTGGAGGTTTTGCTGGAGCGTCTCAACGGCCTTCAAGTAGTGGTTCGTCCTTCAATCCGCCCTTTGCAAGGGCCTCACGCACACGGTCGTCCTCTGCAGCACGGATCCTTCGCCTTGCAGCTTCGAGCCTCTCGACGCCTCGATCAATTGTCTCAATATGCACACTCAAGGGTATCTTCCCCGCTGGTCCGTCAGCACCCTCGAGCAAGCTCGGCTCAGCAACTCTCTCGCGCAAGTCCCCTAGTCCTGCCTGGATTGCTTCGAGCTCAAGAATCAAGGCACTGACTTGAGCAACGGCAGTAGAACGCTGAAAGTCAACGGTGCGCAGGAGACGAAGCTGAGCGGAGAGGTCGGCGAGACGGGCGTTATTAGCGCCAACGAGGGTCCAGAGATTCCACAGAACCTGCTCTCGCTTGTTGGACAGCGAATCAGAGTTGCGGGATGTGATGTCGTAGATGAGGTCAAGGTGGTTTTCCGCTTTTGAAAGAAGGCGTAAAACGGCTTGTGCCTCAAGAATGAGCGTAGCGATTCGGGAAGAGACGTGACTCGTGTGCTCGATGTACTTCTCGAGGAGCAGGCTTTCGTCAAACGGTTGAATCGCTGGCGTGAAGGGGTAAAACAGCCAGCTTGCGATGCTGCTCATCGTCGAAGGACTCGTTTTTTGCGCTTGATGCATCCGAAGGATCAAGAGAATCGATGTAACGCGATGTCCATCGATTAATGCTGATGACGGAATCGACGGCTCCGCCAACATGAGTGTTGAACTTTTGCAAGTCTGAAGCGGTCATGCGCGCAATGTCGATATATTCGTCGAACTCCAGCACAAGCTCCTCACGACCCTGAATCTGACTGTTCCGAACCAAGGTGCGCAGGTCGCGGATAGAAGTTTCGCTCTTCTTCATTTCCAGGGGTAGCGAGACTCCTTCGGCAGACTTCTCCAGCACCTGCTCGAACTGACTCTGAACGCCCATGAGATCATCAAACTCGACCGAAGGGCCGGAGCCGTTGCCAGATGACCAGAAGGGGTTCGACGTATCTGGACAAAATGGAAGATGAAGCACGGAAGAGGCGAATGGAATTCGACACAACGGTGAGAGTGATGCCGAGAGTGACTTGGTCAGGAGGTTTTGGGCGATCATAAGTGACCCGAAAGAGAGATAGATGGCGAGCATGACGGCGAGCGGCTTCTGTGCATAGCGGAAAGCCAAACCAATCACAGAGAATGACCAGGCGAGGATGTTGTACAGAGCCGTAGGCAGAGAGTCGAACAACCGTTCACGAACTGATTTGTCTGCTCTGTCCACGCCATCATGGCCGTGAAAGTAATCATCATCGGAGCCATGACGTCTATTCCGAGGAATAGTGCTTCCTTGCGGGACTTTGCCCATTCGGCGCCGGACGCCATCATCTCTTCCGCTTGTCCTGGTCGACCGGGTGTTTCTTGAGGATCTGGTGTCTCTGCCTCCGTCAACGTCGATAAGCGGCATTCTAAACTGTGGCTCAGAGCCTCTCAGAGATCCTGCGCCAGGTGTGGGTGGCAAGCTAGGACGAAAGGGCTCTCGTAGTATGACTTGTTCGTCTTCCTGATGGGTGGCGAAGTCCCGGATGCTGTCCTGGCTTCCCGCCCCAAGAGGTGCGCCGTGCTGTTGGCTGGGAAAGCCTGACGAGGATTGTTGTGTGAGAAAGATGTCGGAAGAATCGGAGGTAGAAGTCGGGACAATGGAAGTATCAAACGAGTCGTTCTCGCCTTCGACGATGCGCCACGAATCCTCGACGTGTGGTTCGCGGCGACGTGAGGACATGACTTTGAGTCCTTCGGTGAATCTTCGCGAACGAAGATAACGAAGAACTGCTGCTCTTTGGATGAGACAGACTGTGTCGTTCGAGACGCTCGGCGCAGGACTGTGGCGATTATATCGATGTCGTTGTGCTCGGATGCTTTGACGTTTGCTGGATAGTGTGTAATCGTGCAGGGTTGTGAGTCATGCGACAAACGGTTTCCCAGGCAGACGCGGGGTCTCGCAGGCATACAAAGCTTTGGCAATTTCCCAAATGTCAAAAGCCGTCAAGAAAGGGGCCCATGGAACGTTTGTCGTGAAAGCTGGTGCGGTGTGGTTTAGGCAGGAAACGCGGTCTCAAGCTGGACCGAGTGGCGCGCACCCGCAGATAGATGTTAGCGCTCGGCATCGATCAGTGACGCAGGGCGTGCGGGACAGTGGGACAGAGAAGGGAACAGGGGCCGCCGTGTGGGGGAAGTGGCGGGAGCTGTGGTGGGGTGTTTAGGGGGCTGGTGACTGTGGCGCGTGACATGAATTCTGATTTCCGAGACCTCTACCCAGAATGAAGGGCTACCCTGCAAAGATCGTGATTCCGGATTATCTTGATTGATGAGGCGTCAAGGCATCTCAAGATATAATTATGGTTGAGTCTGGGCCGATGTTCCGGTCATGCGAGTTCATGCAAGTGTCCTGATTGATCCAAGATATCTTTGACCTCGTAGTTATCTAGAAAGACAGTCAAGCAGATTTATTACTGATGGATACAATCACCGGACATCCGTCGTGTAAGCGGGTAGCGATCACGGATAATGTGTGGTTCAATGCGGGCATTTAGGGCACTGACTACTATATTCAAACCCGATTGTTCTCACGGTGAGCAGCAGTTTGTCCGATGGCTTACAATTTGATTCTCGGTGTCGTGCTATGTCGTTCTGCTGCGTAACGGTGTCCATGTCCGATGCCGAGGGCCCGCCCGACCTCGGCTTCTTTCAGGGACGGATGTGCCTGTAGCTTAGCGCGATTACCCTGCCCACTGTCATCACAAGCTTTCCGAGTTCAGAGCGACTACCTTCACTTGCACTCGCGTCCACCCACCAAATTTACCTTCATTGGCTTTTTCAACAGCTGGAACGTTCGAGTCAACATCCCGCGAATGGTACGAAACGAGCGATGTCAGACTCGAGTTTCGTCCAGGCGCAGCAGCGCGTAGCCGCCCGACGACAGGCTCGCGAGTCCGAAGCCGCTGCTCGCCTCGGTGCTGCACGATCCCATAGTGCGCAGACACCGATTTCATTACCACCTCTTCTCCGAAACATTCCCTTCCTACCGTTCGAATCCTTTAGCACTGCCCTACAAGGCGCATCGTCTAGGCAAGGCACGCGACCAGCCTTTCGCGTGGGCCAAGTTGATGCCGAGCTCCTGGACGAAGAGCTTGTGGAATTGTTGCGCGGTCAAGTCGGCGAGGCCTTCAAGTACTTCGCCGGAGGACACCTCAAAGACGATTGGTCTGCTGAGATTCTGTTGGCTCTGAGAGCAGCACTTTTCAAGCTCACCGTGTGGGATCACGACGCAACCTACGGTGCTGCATTACAGAACCTGCGATACACAGACGCAAGAACGGAGGGACCAGTGCTTGTGTCACCATCAAAATGGCAGAAGTCAATATATGGTCTGGTCACCGTCTTCGGGAAGTACGGCTGGACCAAATGGGAGGACTGGTTGATGGAGCACGACGATGGCTACAGTGACCCAAGTCCCCGCATACAGAGGCTTGCACAGATGACATCCTCCTTGTCAACACTGCATTCTGCAGCTGCATGTGTATCCTTCCTGGTATTTCTGTTTCGCGGCCGTTACCGAACCATCCTCGACCGCGTTCTCCGGATCCGACTAGCGCCACCAACGAGCCAGGTCAGTCGTGAGGTATCCTTCGAGTATCTCAATCGCCAACTTGTCTGGCATGCATTCACCGAGTTTCTACTCTTCGTCCTCCCTCTTGTGGGCATCAATCGATGGCGGCGCTGGCTGAGTCGGACATGGCGCAAGACAAAGGAGATCATGCATGCTGGAGCTGAGGTCGACGGTAGCAGTGCTGCTGCACACAAGAGTGGAGAGTACGCCTTTCTGCCAGAGAGGACTTGCGCGATCTGCTATCAAGACCAGAACTCTGGTGCCTCTACTGAGAACGAGGTCATGGCTGCGGCTGCTTCAAGCGGCGTCATCGGCTCAGCACAGACGGAC
>WNLN01000217.1:0-54110 GCA_021347865.1 Sarocladiaceae sp. CBMAI 1973
AAAGCCGCCAGCTGCCTTCAGCACATCTCTCGACTTCGAAGACGATTCCCGTCAACATGTCGATTTCCGAGTGATTCTTGCTTCATCGTCAACAGTCGCGGGCGTCGTCGTCTTCCTTGAGCCTGGCGCCCGACGCTACCAGCCACGATGCTCTCTCGGCGGTTTTTGACGATTCGCGACAAGGGCGACAAAGCCCATTCACATAACCGGAGCAAGTCTGTACCACCAGCTGACAAGGTATGTTATGGACAGATACTCTACGATGACCTTATGGTCGCCCGAATAGCTAGGGCTGCATGCTGATTCATCTCTTTCAACAGCGCCCTTTCGCGTCTGATGCGCTTCGATCTATGTTCAAGCGCGACCATGGCAAGCAGGCCACGATCGGTGTTGTCGACACTCAGCGCGAACAAGAAAAGGAGACTTTTCAGGTGAGGAGGCCTGGACACTACGACAATTGCATAGGCAGTCACCTAATGTAACAACAACAGATCGATCAAGTGCAACACCGACTCAAGGAGCTACATATCATTGACGTCTCAGACGACCATATTCGGGACATTTTGGCGACGAACTTAGCCTCAGGAAGCGCTATGCGTGCGGCCGACTTCATCGACATGGAACAGAAAGCTTCAGCGGGTATTCTCGTCGACTACGACCCCAGCGTTCACCTTCTTGGGGCTGTCAACAGAGATGCAGTCACCTGTTATCTCGACGCTTTGCTCTTCTCCATGTTTGTCAGGCTGGATTCTTTCGAATGCATGCTCAAAAACGAATTCCCTTCTGAAGATCCGAAGCAAAAGCTAGTGCAACTTCTTCGTGTATGGGTGAATATGCTGCGCTCAGGGCAACTCATTGAGACAGATCTGGTATGTCGCACATCTTCTTTCTGCTAAATTTCGTACTAACACTGAAAAGACAAAGCGTATACAAGAAGCAATTGCAGACTGTGGCTGGGAGGATGCACGATTGACGGAACAGCAAGACACTTCGGAGGCTTTTGCTTTCTTGACCGAGACGCTGCAGCTTCCTTTGCTCCCTCTGCAAGTCGATCTGTTCCATCATGGGAAACGCGACGAATCGGACTCCAAGATTGTGCACGAACGTCTGTTGAACCTTGCAGTACCTGAAGATATTGAAGGCAAAGGCATCAAGCTCGAGGATTGTCTTGAGGAGTATTTCAATACCCGAGTTGACGTACTGAGGGACAGCGAAGTGGCGAGAAAGTCTGCCACGGGCGATACACTCACACCAATGACGCCATTGACGCCAGTGACTCCGACAAGTGCGCCTCGCAACACCATACGGATAGTAGCGGCTGACGCAAGCGAAGGATCGGCAATGATGAGTGCTTCACCCGTAGCCATGACCCCAGTGGCCCTGTCGGAGTCCCCTAGTGGCTTGAACGGTCTCTCGCATTCAGAGGCATGCCATAACGAGGACACACAACCCGACCACAAAGAAGAGGACAAACCCAAAGGTCCCCTGACCAGGGAACATCTTCTGAGGGACCGTGCTCTGAGCCAGCCGGTAATCGCGCCCAGGTCCTCAGATGGACCCGAGCGCCCATCTACAAGGCACAGGTCAGCGAGTGTCATCCAGCGGGTGGTAATCGATGATCAAGGTCGCCCTACGGGTACGAATGCAGATCCCTCGACAATGATGCAGCGGGCGAAACGGGCCGGATCAACGGTAGTGAAGGCTGTGACCATTCCAGCCTGGCAGTTTTTCCGTCTCATACGTAGGTTACCGAACTTTCCTAATCCTTTGGAGTCGAGCTAACAAGTAATTCAGCATGGCATGCGTTGGCCAGCAATGAGCCCCAGAACAATAGCGAAGTTGCAGTGAACTTCGATCAACGGCCAGTCGTGGGAATATGCTTGAAAAGATACGGCATGGACACCGCGGGAAGGCCGATTCGCCGAGACACATTTATCGACATCCCGGATAGCCTTCGACTCCCTAGATTCATGCTCGCGGAGAACGAGAGCAAAATAGAGGAAGAGGTGGATGCTTTCTCCGACTATAAGCTGGTCCTCCAGTCGGTTATCTGTCATCGGGGAGAAGACTTGCAGAGTGGCCATTATTTTGCATTCGCGAGAGTTGCCCCCAAAACACTTACCGATAATCGGCGACACAACTTCGATCCCCCGCCAGACTATGAAGAAGCACGATGGGTCAAGTTTGATGACCTGGTCGAGGAAAGCCGCGTCACTTATGTTGATGATATCAAGAAAGCCTTCAAGGAGAACATGCCTTACTTGCTATTCTACCAGATTGTGCCGATGGTGGAAGTTGCGCCGCCAGCGACGCAAGGGAAAGATTCCGAGCCTCCATCTTACAATGAGGCCCGAGTGAGTCTGGACGTCACAACCCCTGACGGCGTCCATCATGTTCCTATCAGAGAAAATGGCTATTTCGATGCCGCAGAAGCCGCTCGACGAGCCAGGGCGGCCACCAGCAGCGCGCGAGCATCCCTGGATGTTGACCGCAGTTCGCGGAAAAGCTTCGAAGCGGGTGGCTTCTCATACACAAATTCACTCGCGCCGGAATCAAGGAGACAGAGCATCATCTATACTGACTCCACCGTCGCTACACCCGCAGTCACGCCCGATGGCCACTCTCCCATGATTTCGCCATCTGACGAGGTAACGCCTTCCAGGCTATCACGTGCAGCCTCGCGATTCACCATGGGAAGGACTAGTCGTCCAGAAAGTCAGTCTGGCGAGCCTCGCATGAGTCTGACTATGAGTCGACTCTCGGGTCTGATGCGCAACAGCAAGGAACCACTTGCAGAGCCCACAAAACTGGATATCGCAGGTGCGATATCTCCAGGAGTCGAAACTTTTGCTGAGACTGTGGAGCCTGCCGAAAGATCTGTAGATGCAAACGACAGGACAGCTCATGTGAAGACGGAGGAGCTGCACAAGAATCCCAAGCTTGGCAGGGAGTCGAGAGAATTGAAACACAAGAGAGGGAAGTCAAAGGAGAAGAACGGGAAGGAGCGAAAGACAAAGGACGCTTCGCAGCCAGAGCGAGAGTGCCTGGTGATGTGAGTACTGGGGCAAAGTACCACACATTCACTCGCAAAGGCCTATGGTTTGTGGGTTTGTCTTGTCGTGTACAGCGGCAATTTTCGTCATTTTCTCATTTGTCCTCTATGGCTCTTCAGGAGCGATTGCATAGCGAGGAGTTTTAGGGCTGAAGGAATTCGGAATTGGAGCATCGCCTTTTGACTTTAGAGGTTGCCCATATGGATGTTCCGGAGTGAATCCGAGAGGGCATCTATGCAGGATAGCCATGAACAACGTCTGAATTTCTGACATTTGGCATGATCACATACGACTTTGTGTGCTTGGCATTGAGGTCTACGTTCATTACTAACGGCTGACACGTAAGCAGCTTCACAATATCGCGCCGAACTCAAAGACGTAGATATACATATTACATAAAATTTCTCCCTCTTCTATCTCATAAAGGGGCAACGAGGCTTGTAAGTGCTTCGCTGCTGGGCCTCCCACCACTACCCCATCCAGGGGCGCCCAGGTACACCAGCGCAAAGCATCAATCAAGCATCTGGCCATCGTTCGAGGAGGTTTCCCTTTCCGGCTTTCCACCGGCCATGCGCGACCGTCCAATGCCTCCCAAACCGGTATATGCTTAGAGGTGGAGTGAAGACAAGACAAGAAGAAAGGCGGGGACATGAGAAAAGGTGCGTTCGAAGTATTGTACATTGGGATTGTTGCATATGTGGCGTCCAAAAGCCCTGATAGTAACACATGAGGCGTATGTTAGGTGAAGGATATCGATGGCGTAGGGAATGGAATGCATGAGCGTTCGTCAGCTAGCCCATAGATCAGATCGCTGGTGTCTGGTCACAACAGGCATTCTGCCAAGTCTGAGACAATCCCTTAGAAGGGGATGTTAGGGCTGGGCTGTGCTGCAAGCATCTCCTGCTGCTCCTGGAGCTCCTCAGGGGCGCCCTCGATCGAGACGCTGAGTCCGAGCTTCGCTTGTTGCTATTAAGTGAGTCAGTATACGAGATCTGGGTACTATCGAACATGGTGAGTGTAGCATACAGTGAAGTGATCGATGTCGGCGGCGAAGGTCATCATGATTGGGGGGGCGACACGCTTCTCGAGCAGACAGCTGAGCTTGCCCTTGGAATCGACCTGAGCGCGGAAAGTGGACATGCGGAAATCGTACTTGGCACCGATAGTGGTAACGCCCTCCTTTTGGAGACCACCTCCCATCATACCGCCAGCCGAGGGAACCAGACCAAGACTCATGTCAACACCAGCCTGGACCTTCTCGGACAGCCTCCTCCAGTAGGAGGTGTTGAAAGTGCCGGTCGCAGCCTGGAGCTGAGCAGTGGCAACCCAGTCGTTGGACTTGTAGCGACCGCAGTAGGACGTGACACACTCAGGGCCCTGACCCAGCGAAGGACGTTGCCAGAGGGTCTCCATTCCGAGGGCGAGCTTGGGGGTGACGGACTGGAGGAAGCTACCAATGTAGATGCCGGTGACACCGCCCTCAAGGGTGGAAGGGTTGATCATTTTGAGAGAGGCGCTGAAGTCGTTGCCGGTGTACTCGTGCTCGAACTGGGCCATGTTCTGGTTATCCGGAGTGATTTGGATTTGAGACTTAGACACCAGCTTATCGGTCCATCGCCAGTTGAAGCGGCCGGAAAGAGAACCCTCATTATCGAAGCTGCCCTGAGCGAAGACCTGTGCGCATTGAAAGTCAACGGGATGCGTTTAGGATAGAGACATCAGGCCTCCTCACCTTGCTGGTACCGTAGATAGCAGCAAATGTATAGGGGTTCATGCGTTCACCACCCATAGCAAACGCGTGAGAGACCTGGAACATGGGGTTCATGCTGAAGATCTTTGTGAGGTCGGCGCGAACGCCGGTGAACATCTGGTTGGTGAGGAACACATCGCGCTGGACCTCCCTAGACAGGTGCTCTATCGTGCCGGGGTTGGACAAGCCGAGCTTAGCTCTCCTCTCGGAGAAGGAGTTGAGAGCATCACCAAGCACAGTGGCGATAGGGTTGTTGACAAGGGCGGAGTTCAAGGCGTCCATAGTTGCGGAGGCCATGTCGGGCAGTTTGGGAGGTATGCGATGCGAAGGGGGCTGAGAGGTTATCGGAATCGATGACAGAGATTGCACCTCGTCACGGCGAACAGACTACAAAGAATGGGTCGCGTGTCGGTCGGGAAGAATAGAAAAGTATTAAGACAGGCGCTTGGATGACAGCTGGCGCGTGATTCGAGACGCCAGAGATGCGCGATGACGGAATTGCAATGATCGGGAGAGGGACCGGAGGAGAGAACAATTTTCAGTGAAGTGAAGCTCGCGGTGCCAGTACCAACGATGGGCAGAAAGAGCACGAGCCACATTCTGCGCTGTGGCGGTGCGTGGCGCAGCGCTACCCTATACACTTCTTCTTGTTGCTCGGTTGGATCCGGGCCAACGCTTGCCTTGCCTGTGGTGAGCTTCGCTTGCTCACTGTAGGAACACTGATCCCGAGCGGCACCGGGCGCTGAGGCATCACTGCCGGCTTCCGTTACCCCCCCCACGTCACTGTCCGTCCGGCCGTGACCCATCATCTCGAACTTCGCCCTCGGTATTCCTTGTGGCATTCCTTTACAGACGCGAATAAGTGCTAACGAAACGTTCTGCGTGCTGAAGCCAAATTGCTCCTCATCCCAAGCTCGACCTCTTACCTAACAGTAACGTGTCTCTGGTCATCAGGAAGGCTAGAGCTTGCCCGACACTATCCGACCCGCATTGTAACCCCACGATAACGACGTCTTTCACTTCACGACATCATTCAATCGCATCGGCCTCGGCTTCTGTGAAGGAAGCTCTTCTGCGAGTCCAAAAGGAGCAACAAGCTCTTGTGGCTACGAATACCCAGGATTAAACAGATCCTGACCGAGGGTCCTCCATTATGGACACTCTACTGTAAGCTACATACATCACCGCTCATTGTCATTGGGACGCCATCTTAACTCTTCATAGCACGGCAGAGATCGCGGCCAACGCGCCACGGTACCGTCGGAGGAGCTCTACGTTCATTGACGGTATTCATGATGTTCCCGAGGACCAAGACATGGCCCCGGCCCAGCTGTACAGCACCATGTCAGGACGCCTGTTTCACTCAGGCCGGATCGCCATCGCGATGGTTGGGCCTCCAGCTCGTGGCAAGACGTGCGTTTCTTTGACCCAGATCAATCCATGCAATCTTTCTGACTAGGTCACAGCCATATTTGTGTATCGGTAGCCCGATATCTTCAGTGGCTCGGAGTGAAGACTCGAATCTTTCACCTTGGTGACTACCGAAGAGCGACCATTGGCCCTGGCGGGTCCGTTCCAGAGGACTACTTCTTCCCAAATGCCTCACCCACCTCAGTAATTCTGCGTCAGAAGATCCTGAAAAAGTGCCGTGAGGACATATATGCCTGGCTGAACCATGAGAATGGCCAGGTCGCCATCTATGATGCAGTCAACCCAACGATCAGCGGCCGACGCTCGCTAGCTAAGGAATTCGCGAAGCATGACGTGCAGGTAATAAAGTACTTGTATCCGATTCCATGGCACCATGAGCGCTAACTGTATCAGACATTGTTCATTGAGTCGTTCGTCGATGATGAGCGCATTCTACGAGAGAATGCACGCAACGTGAAGATCTCGTCACCAGATGTGAGTCTCGTCTCAGATCCAGTCCCGTTCGGCTTTTTCGAGGCGCTAATAACCATGTCAAGTTTGCTGGCATGGACCCTGATGAAGCAGCCAGTCTCTATCTGCGACGGATTGAGAACAAAATACCGACGTTCGAGACCATGACCGAGAAAGAGCTGAATTACATCAAGATGATCAATGCCGGCCAGAAATTCTTCTACAACAACGTCAGCTTTAACTACCTATCCCACCGCATCGTTTTCTACCTCACAAACCTCCACATCAAATCCCGTACCACCTACTTTGCACGTGCTGGCACCACAACGGAAGAGGACTCTTACAAAGCGGACGCGCCTTTATCCGAAGAAGGTCGAGTTTACGCACAAAAGATGTCCGAAACGCTCATGAAGCATCGAGAGCAGGAGCAGGCAGAGCTCAACGAGCGCACAGGTTCAAAACAACCGCTCAGGCCACTGTCAATATGGACTTCAACGAGGATGCGAACTGTACAGACAGCGGATTATCTGAAGGAGAAGGGCTTCAAGGTTCGACAGCGATCACAGATGAGCCAGATTAACCCCGGGGTATGCGAAAAGATGTCGGAGCGTGTGATTCGGCAGATATACCCCGAGGAAGTCGAGAAGCATGAACTCGACCCCTATCATCACAGGTACCCTCGCGCAGAGGTAAGTCCAACTTTGGCGACGTATGATGGTCCTTGAGGGAAATAGCTAACGCGAGGATAGTCCTACCATGACCTTGCTGTCCGCCTAGAGCCTATCATTCTCGAGCTGGAGCGAGAGCAATCCGACCTTCTCATCATCGCCCACGAATCTGTACTACGTGTCCTCTACTCCTATCTCATGCACTGCTCAACTATGGACATCCCGAGTCTCAAGTTCCCTCGCGATCACATCATCGAAATTATTCCCGCCGCGTACCAAAATGAGGCGAAACGGGTTCATGTGCCAGGTCTAGATCCCCGGATCCTTCCTGGCTCACCCGACGACATCAAAATACCACTTACTGTTGGCAGTGCGCCCGCGAGCGGACAGGTCAGTGGCATGGCTAGTGGTCAATTGAGTCCTATTCCTGGCGGTATTGGTAGTCCCGCCGAGCCGATTCCGGAGACAAAACCGCCGGAGAAGGTTATCAATACTGCGAAAGACATGGTCGCGGACAAAGTGGATGACGAAGACTGAGGAGTCGCAAGGGTACGGACTCACCAGGTATATGCTGGCTTGGGGACGAAGTGCTTGCGCCTAACGGCTTAGTTGTGCACGGTCATACATAGGGCAGGTTGAATCGTGAAGCTGCAGGTTCCTGTGTAACTTCACTGACTCGCATAGCTCAGAATATTGCATTATTAACGAATTTATGCTCTGTGATGCCCTACATCGGGACTCAGTTTGTATCATCTAGTAGAATTGTCAACGAACCGCGGTTTGCATTGCTACTACTTTGGCTTATGGAATTCACACGTTCGCACCATTTAGACCAGACATACAATTTATTTGGCTCGCAGCCTTATCAAACGACCAAGCCGCCTGACACTGGCCACCTTGTCGTCTGTGCAACCTCTCAACTGCAGTGTTCCGTCAAATTTTGTGATGGATGCTGCTACCCCATGTGCGATGATGAGATAGTCGAGGTCTTCTTGAATGACTTCCTTTTCGGCAAGTGGCTTGCCGCAAGTTCGTCCATGTATGTGTTCAAAGAAGTTCTGGGCATATGCCTCGAAGTCCAGGTTAGGAGGGTTGAAGACTGATGGACTAATCATCCAGACTGCGAGCCCAATCGAGGAGCCGATTTGATGGGTCAAGCGACTTAAGTGATGGAACGGTTTCGTTGAATCTGTGCACACAACTATAACCCTTCTCATGGTGATCACGTTCCGTGTTGATGAGCTGTCGAATCGCGCCACAGTAGAGCCCTCATGCAACCCTTGGCTGCAGGTTGTGGACGGAAACGGCAGTCAACCATGCGGAAGGGTTTGCCAATGGGTGGTCAGTGCAACCCAGCGAAGGTACAACGTCAGACAGGGGAACAACAGGAATAGACCGATCCAGTGAGACTTGAGACCTGTCCCAGATGTTGATCACAAGGTAGGAAGCCCAATGCAAGGTCAGGTCTGCGGGTGGGCCCGAGCTGCCGTGGGATAATTTAGGCCAACCAACACTGTTAACTGAAACAGATCTCTGCAGTGTTGCAGTTGCGTTAAAAAGAAGCACAAGTATCGAGTGCATCATGCTATGATAGTGTACATTGTCGTTGGCATGTTTGAGAGCTGAATTGACATCAAGTCATCGATCGTGAGACAGCCAGCCAAGGCTACAGGTCACCAGCTCAGGGGTCCATATCTCGATCCGCAGCGAGGTTCCCGGATCTATACTGATGCAGCATGACCAATGAAAGGTAATCACATGTCAGCAGCGCGATTGAAATGACAAGTCGAGCGAAAAGACCTGCTGATCAGCGGCAGAAAATGGTTTGTTCACTGTCGATTCGCCTTCACTCAGACGTGCAGGTCCAGGGGACGGACTGGTGGAGGCGAAACGAGACAAGGATCGCACAGACCATGCCCGCGTGCCATTCAAAATTGCCGTCCACATGAGCGTCTAGAACCTTTGACTTCGGGCTCCAACCACGAAATTTCGAGACCTCACGGGACCAAGACGTCTCTGGATTCATCACTTTACTGACCCATTAGCAAGGAAGAATCCTGCACGGCTCCTCGAAGTCGCGTACACCAGAACTCAATACGTAGCTCTCAGCTGGGTGTCCAATTGGACTTGCGCATCTTCTCGGCAGCTATCCAGCCCGTCCAACTGTCGCCCGACCAATGACGTCGTTCAGGGTCCAGAGCTTAGGCGATGTTCCAGCTTCTCAACAAACATAGGATAGGGTTGGCCAAATCCAACGGTGCCCAAAACGCGGTGCACTACGGACCGCGGTAGACTGCCGATACAAGGCTTGTCAGTATTAGCTTGGATGCTTGCTTTACCTTGGAGAACGAGGTTTATCTCAGCCAGTCGTGCAAACGTCTCATCTCAGTATCTCACGGACTCGTTCGAGCCAGTCGGATGCTTTGGGGCCGCTTCGCTGAGGCACCACAGACGCACGGGAACGGTTAGGCCCTTGTTGAGCTGCAGCTTGTGAAATGCCTCGTTCCGCTGATAGTGTGTGGGCAACGCTCTGGCTGTCGAATGAATGAGACCTGCATAATTGGTCGCATTTGATCTCAATGTTCTCTATCTCTACCTCCTTGTACGATTCCCAGAGAAGTAATTCAGATCACGATCGTGACCGTGTACTGACGACCTAGGATACCAATCCTTGGGTTGGTAGTTTGGAGGGTACGCAATATGATACGAGCTGCAAAATGCTTAAAGGACGATCATAAGCTAATTGCTCGAACCACCTGAAAAGCGATGGAAACGCTGCACGAGCCTCAAGGCGGAAAGGATGTGATTTTTGACAACAGTCACGGTGCTTGAACCAGCCCTTTGGAAGAGGCCCAGTTCCCTGCTACTGGAGTCAATGGCCCGCTCACCGGCCGGACGTGTTGAGCACGGACACAATAGGACCCTGGTCGCGGGTGCTGCATCAAAGATGCCCACCCAGGGTGTAACTGTCCTTCATGTCAATCATGTCGCTTGGCCCGAGACGATCACTGCCAACGAATGTGCTTTCTCGACTTCGAGATCGACACGCAAATCAGAATTTGCTAAGCTCTTTTGTGAAGGTATCTCTTGATGTTACTCCTTTGAGTGGCTGCAAGTTGATTGACCCCAGCTATGGTTTGGGTGAGAGGCCTCACACTGCAAGCCGTTAGCGGCCTGTGGTCCAGGGACGACATATTCTTAGCGTCAGACGCTGCATTGAATTGCCAACTAGGGGATGTTAGGCTTTCGGTTGCGTATGGCTGGACTGGGATGAGCTGCATGGCTCGGCCTGTCTTGTGGGCGGAGAGCTCTCAGTTGTGTGGCGCCGGAAGGGCAACCGCGACAAGGCACTGCAACCCGGTAGGGAAGATATGGCGGCCTTTGCCGCCTTTCATGCTCGCAAGATGCTAGATCACCGCAGTGCACCCTCTGACACGATGAGATGGACATTGCGAAGCATCTGCAAGATGCTGATTTCTATAAGAAAAGAGCAGTCAGATCGCAGCGAGACATCGGAGGTCCTCAGCTGATACGCCAACAAATGTACATTTGTAGCATTGTCCGCCAATGTTCAATGGCAAGCTTTGCGTAAATGTACAATAGAGCTTGGTCAGGGTCATTGAGAATGCATCTGACCATGCTGAGGCTGTTGTATGTATTCGCAAGATTCAGTGTTAGTCACCGATAGATGCTCCTGGTGGCTCGCGGACAACGTGAGGCTGGGAAGTGCAGCTAGAAGCGACCAACGACCGCGTCATCCAGGCACTGAAGCGTCAAGCCAGATGGCTAACCGTCGTTGCAACCTCATCGCACGGGATCGAAGTGTCGGGCATCATTGTCAGTCCGGGTTTAGCAGGCAGATCTACGCAGACCAGTGATCCTGCCTGAAGAGGAGTCAAGTAAGTTCGTCGTTAGCGCCGCGTCAGATCAGTGGCCTCGTTGGTGGTGTTGCAGTAGTCAAGTAGCGTGCCGGCCACGAATTGGTGGGAGCACATGAGCAGCGACCAGGGTGAAGTAGGCTCAATATAATGGAAGGCGACCCCACCTGGCCTGCTGAGGCTCCTTCCTGCCGCGGAGCGTCATACGTTGATTGGCTGAAGCTGGGGGGTTTGAACACCCGAGGGGTGCTTTCGAGCAGGCAACGATCGAGGCCTTCGCAGATGGATAGCTCACAAAATTGGAATGATGAATATCGTCCGGGACGAAAATTCGATGAGGGGAGAACTGTGAGAGCCAGGGCGTGATGCAAGTGCATGGATCATGTACCGTACTAGCGCTTTGTGTGTGACCCTCGTCCTGGATGCAACAGTACCCATGATGGCGGCTTCGATTTGATGAGGGGTGAAAGTGGTTCGTTTCGTTGGACGACATGCAGTTTCGGGAGCGTGACTTCAATTGCCCGCGCGTTTTGGACGTCATGGGGAGAACATCCTTGGATAGGATTGAGCTTTTAGCAGCAGCAATTGGCACTTGCGATGCTACAGAGTCAATTGCAATAATCATACTCATCCCTGCACCATGTAGTCCTGACTTCTCTCGTAGGGACATGATCTCTGTGAAGTTCCTGTCGTTCAGCCAGTGCAGCGCCAATGTACCGTAGCTGCTGATTTTGTCACAGGCGTTCCTCTCCGGATCGCATGCTCCTCACTGCCGGCGCCTGGCTGCTCAAGCCCCAAGCGATCCTCCAGTGTCACCACTTTTGCCTAACGTCACCACCCGTCACCGGTCATCATCAACAAGGTTTCTGCGCTTCTGTACATGTCCACATCATCCACCTTCAGCGATCTCAGGTGCTAGTGGCACGGACGATGGTCTGGCATCGACGTCCGGTTCGGCATGACAACTCTTTCTGATTTCTTGTGGCCGACAAGACTAGAATAGTAGCCCAACGATGGAAGCTAGAGGACGTTGAATCCGGGATTAATCGGTCTAGTGATGTTTCTGTTGGAACCTGCGGCGACGGGCTCAAGGTTCTTCAGCTGCAAGCCGAAAGCTATGGTAGATCAACTCCTTGGGACGATTTGCGTCAGGTCTTCACGATCAGTGAATCATGTTTTGTACCCTCTTGCCTCTGACAGATGGACCCCGTTCCTCCACCCACCAGACTGTGACCCTGGCTACCCATATCCCCAGGTTCAGCTCCACACACCAGCTCAGTCTCCAGCTGTTTTCTTGCAACGATGATACATGATCTTGAATCGAGCGTGCTCAATCACCGAGCATGGCAGTCCAGCACCCCGCTTCCTGAGTCCTCCACGATGACCACAGAAAGCGTGTGTGTGGTGTGGATGCTGTGGATGCCGTGTTTTTAGCAACGCCCCACTGAAGCGATGCCTGCCCAGTGCCTTCTTTGCGGTTGATCAGCTTGTGCTCAGCAAGCTGTCATTACTACCTCAGCGATCTAAGAGCTTTAGACGACGACTGCCAGTGGTGAATCTACTCGGCTATAATCGCCGTTATATGTAACTTCGAGTTGCTTTCTGTGCTCATGTTGGCCACGCATAGGCATGTTGGTTGACAGGATGTCTGACAGCAAGGATCAAGTGCGGCATGCGAACCACTACCACCCTCCCTCCACCATGCCTGCCTGCCTACCACACCCAGTCCTTCCAGTGTTGATGGCTTCAAGCTTCAAAACATCTCCCGGAGTCTCTTTTTCCCTATTGCCATTCCCCAATTTCGACAGCCATCACCTAATTGCATACCATATCTCAACCCGCCTCTTGTCGCCACCTCACCTCTTTTCTCATCTTTCGCTGAGCGACACCGACCACCTCACAGCAGCTTCGCACATGACTTGGCGCATCCTAGCCGCGCAGCTCGACCCCTACAAAATACGTACACTTTTGCTGCAGCTCTGGCCCTACTCTGTCCAACCCTGTCACGCCGCCATTTCTATAGCCCCTCACTCACTCACTCCCCTCACCTCACCTTACCTCACCTAACCTCACCACTGCTCTCTACTGGCAGTGACCACCTTCGCCTGCATACTGGCCACCTTGGAAAGGTACCTCTCACCACCTCACTTCGAATCACCACTCTCGCATTTCCTGCATCCTCGCCGCAACATCACGCTGCCCTTACATATACTGGCTGTCTCCCCACTGCCACCATCTACTCCTGTTTTTTTTATTCCCTCGCCTGTCCCCCTTCTTCCTTTCCCCAAAAGCCCCGCACCACCATCATCACACTATCCTTACTATAGACAACTGCTGGTACGATTAATTGGTACAAGAGAACGGATTTAACGACTTGATCATCTATCAAGCGCTGAAACAGCACGGTCCAGGTACGGCTTTATCACCCCCTTCACAGCACTTTCTTGGCTCTCTGGCTTGGTCGGCTGTGTCACCACCAAAACAATTCATTGGCTTCCCCTCCTCCCGCTCTCAACCCCAGCACAGTCCACCATTGCAGCTTTGCACCTCACATGCTCTCACATCCATTGTTGACCAGCCTTCTGCCCCTCTCTTTGTCAACCTACTTCCACTGCCATCGTCATTCCCAAGCTGTTCGTACCCTTTGCTAAGCCAATTTCCCAGCCCTCGACGTCTCTGCCAGCCACACGCTTGAGTCAGCACCCCACAGGTCACGAGCGACATTTCTGGCCCCACTCAGACAGCATCCAGCACAGCACGCACGCACCACGCACAGGACGAGGGGCGCGCTGTCCGGCTCCGTCACAACCACCACCTCCCTCACTGTTACTGCGCACTACCGACGCACTCCGCGAACTCTACTCTCTACTCTTGTCCATCTCCGCCCCCCTCAGCTGCGTCCTGCGTCCACATCCTGCGAACACCAGTGTCTTCGTCCCGCGTCTACTACCTCTTGTTCTCATTGTCTGGGTTGCTGCTTGATCCTCTTCGGTTTCTGCATCCCAATTCCGAGTCGCATTGTGCAATCATCCCTTGCCGCGACTTACGTCACATTTGATCTCAGAGTCGAAACCCCGCTGCTCTCACCATAATCCCGTGACCATCCCACGATAGCCTCGAGTGCTCGACCACCTTCGGACCAGCGACAAGATGTCATCGCACCGGCCCAACGCCTTCAATAGCCTGCGAATGGGAGGTAGGTTTGCTAATCTCGGCACAGTTCATTTTGAACATCTGAACTCGGCCTCGTGCCAGGATCCACGCTAACACTTGATTGCAGAGGTAATTCGCGAGAAGGTCCAGGACGGCGTCACAGGCGAAACGCGGGACTTGCAGTACACCCAATGCAAAATTGTTGGCAATGGCTCCTTCGGTGTTGTGTTCCAGACCAAGCTCTCACCTTCAGGTGAGGACGCTGCCATCAAGCGAGTGCTGCAAGACAAGAGATTCAAAGTAAGCTTGCACGGGTCCGGAGCTGTTTGCACATGATGTCGTAGGCACTGACATGTCGACAGAACCGCGAGCTTCAAATTATGCGCATCGTCCGACACCCCAACATTGTCCAGTTGAAGGCCTTCTACTATTCCAATGGAGAAAGGGTATGCTCACACTCATTTGTTATCATAACAATTGATCCGAGACTAACATGGCCTTTCAGAAGGACGAAGTCTACCTGAACTTGGTGCAAGAGTTTGTTCCGGAGACCGTCTATCGCGCTTCGCGATTCTTCAACAAAATGAAGACGACCATGCCCACACTCGAAGTGAAGCTCTACATTTACCAGCTTTTCCGCGCCCTCGCCTACATCCACTCGCAAGGAATCTGCCATCGCGACATCAAGCCCCAAAACCTTCTTCTCGACCCCAACAGCGGTATCCTGAAGCTTTGTGACTTCGGAAGCGCCAAGATCCTCGTTGAGAATGAGCCGAATGTCTCCTACATTTGCTCTCGATACTACCGTGCTCCCGAACTCATCTTCGGAGCCACCAACTACACCACCAAGATTGGTAGGTCTATCACCCCATGGGCTGCTAGCCACAACCTGCGCTCCCACTAACGTGATGAACTAGACGTGTGGTCAACCGGTTGTGTCATGGCTGAGCTTATGCTTGGTCAGCCTCTCTTCCCCGGCGAGTCAGGAATCGACCAGCTTGTTGAGATCATCAAGGTATTGGGAACGCCTACGCGAGAGCAGATTCGTACTATGAATCCGAACTACATGGAGCATAAGTTCCCCCAAATCAAGCCTCACCCATTCAACAAGGTCTTCCGCAAGGCTGATGCCAACGCTATCGACCTCATCGCCCGTTTACTTGAGTACACACCGACCGAGAGACAGTCCGCCATCGACGCTATGGTTCACCCTTTCTTCGACGAGCTCCGGGATCCCAGTACGAAGCTGCCAGACTCTCGTCACGGCTCCAGCCAACTCCGTGATCTCCCTGATCTCTACGACTTCACCCGCCACGGTAAGCATTGCCACCTTTGTGTTTGATTGGCCTCGTCAATTAATCCGTGACATAGAATTGTCGATTCGACCCGACCTCAACCAACAGCTCGTGCCCCAACATATGCGATCCGTCCTTGCAGCACGCGGTCTTGACATCGAAAACTTCACTCCTTTGACGAAACAGGAGATGATGGCCAAGCTCGATTGAGAGACTTCAGCCCCATGAATGCCTTACGACTCGATGATATGATCTGCGCAGAGGTCAGCATCGCCGATGGCCACGGGTCACCTATATGAGCCCAGGGTCAGATATCGTGCGGCCGACGGGAATTGCTGGACCCCTGTAAGGCAGGAGAAGAGACGAGCCAAGTTCAACGTCACCAGGCTATTTTTACGTGGCTTGAAACGTCGAATGGTTCAGAAGAGAGTGTCGTTGGAACCGAATTCTGCATTGTGGAAAGCGTCGGAGTTACGTCCTTGCTCGCCGAGGGGACAAGGCGTTGGCGTGCCTTTTTCTGAAAAGGGGCTGCGCAGGCTACCGAGCATGCTTACGACTTCGCAAGGATCGAAGCACATGACCTGTGCAGCACAGCTCGGGGGATCAGCGTTTGACTAGACAATGTTTCACACGGTGTGTCAGGCACGGCACTTGCTTCTTTTGTTGGCTGCGATCCACAGGATGTATGTCCTGTCTGGAAAAGACGGTGGCTTCTGGCAGATCAATGATTTTTCTCTGTTTCTCTGTTTCTTGTTCTTCATATTGACACCGTTGGGGGTTGCTTGTGCAGCATGCCTCGCTAGTTCAGGCGAGGCTGGATCAGGGGTGAAGGGTGACCACGGGGAAGGTCTGCGGGAAGGGGGCAGGATATGGAATGACTGGATGAATGTTGTTTCAAGGAGTGAAAGGAGGATAACTGCGGCGACAGTGGTCAGGCGACTAGTGCCTCTACCGGAACGGGAAGCATCTTCAATGACAAACGAGGTGACGACTTAAACACGCGGTAATGGTCGGTCTTCTGGAATACCTTTTGAGAAAACAAAGACAGAAAAGAACAAAAGAAGAGAAGAGAATACAAGACCGCTGACGACCCTTTTGAAACGTCGACGTCAACCATCGACAACGTTTATTGGCTGGCATATCTTTGGTGGTTTGTAGGTATCTCTGTTCGGGGAAAATATGAATGAGACGGGAATAACAACATCGACTGACGCTAGAGCCTGTCTCACTGCGTCTGGTGGTCCGGGGACTCGGCGAGAAAAGGTTCAAAGCATAATCCAGCAGGCGTACTGGGATGGCACATGGCATCGGGAGTGGGCCAAGCTGGGGTCACATATCCGATCGGACAGGTCAGGCAACAATGAGAATCAATGTTCTTTTGCGAAGAAGTCTACCTTGTGATCCCGATGACGAATATAGTGATGCTGGACTCGAAATGTGGACAGCCACATACTAGGTATTCGGGACGGGTTTATATGATTGAGTGAAGGTCACTTGATCAATCGTTCCCTTGACCACCAACAGATCCAAACCTTTGATCGGGCCGCCGCTTCATACATCGTCGCTGGTATGATGGCTGGAGCAACCCTAGTTAATGTACTACCGCAGCCATATGACAAGATAATGTAAATATGATTCACAAGGTTGTCCGGGACCGGACTCAAGTTTAATAGCATATGTTCAGAGGTCTGGCGAGATTGAACTACCTTATGTGGCATGTGAATAAACAAAACACGCGAGCAATACCAGACGTAACAGGCGAGGTTATTTGAACATAACTGAGCTCGGCGTATAAGCAACCCGAGTCTTGGGTAGACCAGGTCCCCTCTCGAAAACGTGCTTAGTCTTTAGCTGGAGGCCTCTTTGCCTCGAGATGCTCAACGGGGGCATCGACGCGGTAGTTCATCGTGCCTCGGAGGTCGTCGAGGAAGAAACACGCAACACAAGCCGTAGCGCCAAAGGCGATGCCGATGTAATAAACGACACGGACAGAGTCTGCATAGGCCACCTTCATAGCCTCAGTTGCCGCCTCGATCACGCCAGAGTTGACACCAGGAATAGCAGATAGTGCCGCAGTGTCCTTCCCAAGGAAGGCCTGCATGAATTCTGGAATGCGCTCAGCTGCAAGACCGGCTTGAGTGACCGCCTTGATGATGCCGTTTGGCAGCTTCTTGGCGATCTCGTCACCAAAGGCTGCGCTGTAGATGGCAGTGAAGACAGTTGCGCCGACCGCACGGGCTGATGTTGTCACAGCCGTGGCTGTGGCGATGAGGTGGTGTGGTGTTGAGAGCTGAACGGCCGCAACAATGAGCACCAGGGGCCCACCGAAACCAAGACCGGCGAGAGAGGCGAAGACGATAGCGCGTGTGTCATCACTCGGCCGGAGTGTGGCGAGACCGACAAGGCCGGCAGTGAAGATCAGGAAGCCCGCAAAGAGAGGGGTGCGCACGGTACGGAAGCGCATGCTCCAGAAGGCCCATGCGGCGGTCGACAAACCGGAAACAAGCCAGAACGGAACTCCACGGGCAGTGAGAAGGAACGGATCTGCCTCAAATAGCTGTGCCGTTCTAGAATCTGGTTAGTGATCGATGCAGGTACGTAAGAGCGCGTGGGCAGGGCCATGGGGGCCACTTACAAGACGGGATAGAAGATGACATAGGAGAACAGCATGATACCCTCGATCGTCATGAGAACAACACAGATGGCAAAGGTGCGGCCTTCGGCCTTACCTCCCCGGAAGAGCTCATGGTGGAGGATGCCAGTCTTTGTTCCCTTCCACTGATATACAGCAAAGCCAACAAGGGTCACAATCCCAATGACGAGCACCGAGAGCACGCGAGCGCTTGTCCACGGGTAGGTTCCACCAAGGCCGAGTCCCACAAGAAGCATGGTAAGACCAGCCGCAAGAAGACCAAAGCCAAGAAGGTCGAGGTGGGTAACTTTGCGCCAGAAGGAGAGGTGATCGAGGTGAGTGTGACGTTTGGGTGGTCGGTAGCCGAAGAAGATGCCAATAGCTGTCGCACCCCAGAGAGCCATCTGAACCCACTGCACATTGTTAGGACTTTGAGAACAAGCACTGAGAGGACTGAAGACCTGTTGACTCACATAGTAGTTCTTCCACCCATTCTGGATATCGGCTTTGGTGAACGCGCCAATGGTCAGAGGACCGCTAATGGCACCAAGGCAGGCGGCAATGTTCATGAGAGCCTGAGCCACTGCAATCAAGTGTGTCAGTAGGGCGACTAAAGATGCATGTAGCTGGATCATGCTGTTATGACTTACTGGGCCTCCATTTGCGTGGGAGAATCTCACTCGGAACAGCAAATGCCAAACCAACGGAAGCGAAGCCAACACCGATCAAGATAGTGGCTCCAATCAGTCGGTAGATATCGGTCGAGCCAGGAGCAATGGCTGCTCCTATCATGGACATGACTGAGCATACCACAAGCAGCCACTTGCGAGCTTGGAAAACATCGGAGGCTGACGAGACGAGAGGTGACACAACGGCCTGCATGAGCGTAAGGGCGCTGGGTACCCAAGTCTGATCCTGAGTGTTGTTCAAAGAGGCACCAATATAAGACAACTGCGTTCTTCTTGTCAGTCACAAAACCTGCATTTTTCAACTGGAAAAAGGCCCTGGCTTACAACTGAGGGTGGTCCCTGGAGAGCAAACGTTTGGACGAAGTTCATCAGGAACATGGAGAGTAGAGCGATGTACGTTCTGATGTGAATGACGGGCTCCTCATCATCGGCATCGTACACGAGGTTGCCGGAAGGGACGCTCGTCGTCTTCTCGAGGTCGCCATCTGCGCCAGGGGTGCCCACTCGGGACACTTCTGTCGCCTTGTGGACACGGTCCTCTGCTGTTGGATCACCCATTCTTGCTGCCATTCGAGGTTTGGCTGATGTACTGGATGTAAGCGAGTAACAAGAAGATTTTAAAGTGAGAAGAGGAAAGCAGAAGAAAGTGAATGAATGAGGAGGATGATTGATGACCAGGGGCAGGGTTACAGCCTCGCAGATATAGTCGACTTGGTTCCTCGACGTTTCTTCCCCAGACACTACTAAACGCCTAGCTTGCACTAAAGTAGTGTTCCCAGCGATCCGAATCTGGGGTTATGCATTGATACCAGCGATACCAGCGATACCAGCGATACGACAATAGATAGGTCATTTGTTCAGGCCAATCTCGACTATCAGCAAAGTCACGGATCCGGTGAGGGTGGGCGTTGAGTCTACGCAGAGGCGGACCTTTGCGAAGTGTCGGACAACTGCTAGCGTCGGATTTTGGCGATGGAGGCTGATCTTAGACAATACCAAAAACCTGCTAACGCCGTGAGCCCGTGGCAGGTCCAGTCAGAGATTAGACTTCCGCGTGTTGTGTCTCAGTCTAGAACCCACTAGTGATGCTAGTGACAGCCGAGATCAGGACCCTTGCAAACGGCACATGGAAGCATGTCTTCAAATCGATGTAGATCGTGTTTCCTTGCACTTCAGCTCCTTGCCACAAGTCTGACGGATCTCCATTTGTTCGTTATCCGCCTCGCTTGATTGCTCTTCCGAATTGTCGGGTCGGAGCTTCAAAGGCTATCGTCCCCATCGCCGTTATTCTCAGCACGGAGCTTTGGACTAGACCAGGATCTGGCTGCCTATCTCTCCACATGACGCGTGATTGTTATCGAATCAATCCGACGACTCCGATTGAGGAACTCCCTCTCGACTTCAGGTGATTCGGGGTTCCCATCTTCGATACCTAGGCTCAGTATCAAACATACCAGGATGACAGACAAATCACCAGAAGCGCCATGGGTGCACATTGCTCGGCAAAAGCAACAAGAGAGGGAAGCTCGAATCCCTGAGAAATGGCGAATTGATTCATCTTTCTTGCCCAAGGACCCTCCACTTCTCAAATATGGCCCTCAGAATGTACTCAAAGTGCCATCGCAAATCCTATCCAAGTATGAGCTCGAAATCACCGAGTCATACACAGCGGTTACCTTATTGGAGGCTATATCTAAGGGCAAGCTCTCGACTCAAAAAGTCATTGAAGCATTTTGCCATCGAGCAGCGATAGCACAACAGCTAACGAACTGCTTGACTGAGCCACTGTTTGACCAGGCAGCGGAGCGTGCTGCCTTTCTGGACAAATATCTGGCAGACCACGGTGCTACCTTTGGACCACTGCACGGCCTTCCAGTCAGCCTCAAAGACACATTCGACATCAAAGGAGTTGATACCTCTATAGGCCTGGCAACATATTGCTTACAGCCAAAAGACAAGAACGCGCCGCTTGTCGACCTGCTTCTATCACTAGGTGCAGTGATCATAGCCAAGACCAATGTGCCTCAGACACTGTCAAGTCTCGACAGTATCAACAATGTTTTCGGGCGAACGATGAACCCTATCAACCGGCTATGCACTGCAGGTGGTAGCTCTGGTGGCGAGGGCGTCCTGGTGGCCATGAGGGGGTCCCTTGTTGGTTTCGGCACAGATCTTGGTGGCAGTGTCAGAATCCCAGCCATGACAAACGGAATCTACGGTTTCAAACCCAGTGTCTCGAGGCTGCCGTATGGTGGACAGGCCCCTATGGTTCTTGACGGCTCGCTCAGGATAGGCATGCAACCTGTGGCAGGACCGCTTGCCCGCAGTATCGAAGATATCAACTTCGTGATGCGGGAGTTGGTACCACGAGCTGGGCTATGGGCAGAAGACTGTGTCCACGGCCAATGGTCTAGTCCTCAAGAAACGATCAAGGGATCGGGCTCAAACGGCGAGGTGGTCATTGGCGTCCTGCGCTGTGATGGAGTATGCAACATACTACCACCTATAGAGCAGGTTCTCTCGCAGGTCGCCTCTAGCCTTGGTCAGCATTCGACATTCAAGATCGTCGAGGTACCAACACCAAGAGCATGGACAGACTCACAAGAAACCATGTTCAAGCTCATCAACGTCGACGGTGGGCAACTGATGTGGGACCTCGTGCATCGCACACAAGAGCCCCTAGTTCCCTGGGTCAAAGCGAGGTTCACGCCCAGTGTACCGTGCACACTCGAGGAACTTGCCGGACTACAGGCTCGCCGCTCGGAGCTTGAGCGTGAAATGCTGCAAATCTGGTCCGAACTGGATGAATTCGGTAGGAGGCAGAGGAAGCTTGATGCAATCATCTTGCCTGTTGCTCCACATCCTGTGCCCGAGATCGAACAGTACAACAGTCTGGGTTATACGAGCCCCTTTGTTCTGCTGGACTATCCTGCAGGTAGTATGCCTATCAGGGATGTTGTCGAGGAAGATCTCCAACTGGGCCTACCTCTTGGTGGGCAGTCTTTAGGTGCACAGGATGATGCGTGCCGGAAGTTGTGGGACGAGGAGGTGATGGACAGGAAGGTGTACCTTGGCACACCACTGAGTGTCCAAGTTGTCGTGCCACGGCTGGAGGATGAGCGACTCGGTAAAATTATGACCATGATCGATAACGTGGTGAAAGAACAATTATCACGCACTTAGGATTTTGAAAACTTTATAGAATCTCAATGCAAATTTTATGTGGTAAAATCTATATACTCTATCTAGTATTGCGCAGTCTTCCAGTCGCATGCTGCCTCCCATGCAGCCGCAACCTTGAGACAGTCTATATCTGCATACTTCCGGCCCACAAGCTGCATTCCAGCAGGAAGCTTAACGTTCGAATCTTCTCTTGCCGGAACAAAGCCTACGGGTATTGAGATAGCAGGATGTCCGGAGTCTGAGGGTCAAAGGTTAGCTACCACTAGAGAACGTGCTCTCAGACCGCAACTCACTGTCAAAAGGCGATGTGTTTGAAATCATGCCCGTTGTCCGCATGGTGTACTTCAGCAATCCCTCGTCGTAGCGGTCCTCAGGGAGCTTAGGAGCGGGGTGAGGCAGTGTCGGCATAACCAGGACGTCGTATTCTTTCAATGCCTTGTCGTAGGCATCCTGAGTGGAGATCAGAATGAGTAATACAGAGGACAATTGTGACTGAGGAAGACTTACACTGATATACTTTTGAAGATTCATACACTTGCCTTGATGCGCCAACCCATGCTTCTCGTTAAGCCATAGGTAGTTCAAGTACAAGTTGACAGCGCCAGGGCTAAGCGCATCGAATTGCTTTTGTGTCAACTCAGACCCAAGCATCCCTATGCGATCAGTCATGTATAATTGCTTCCTGCCCGTGAGGCCGCCTAACAATGCTTGTTTGCCACCAGGAATACCCATGGAACTCATCCAGACGAGAGAAGCCAGCTTGTGCTCTGGAATGGAAACAGTCGACACGGTCGCTCCAAGGGTCTCGAATTTGTCGACCGCAGCCTGCACACACTTGATAATGTTCTCGTCTTGACCGTCAACCTGGAAACCCTCCTGGAGAATCCCAACCTTCACGCCTTTGAGCATCTCGCTCTGCGGCTTGGCAGTAACTTCATCAACAGACTCGACAAAGCGTAGTCTTTCATCATCCTTCGGAAGGTTCTGCTGGCGATCGTCCCAGCCGTCCGGACCAGCAATAACTTTCAAAAGCAAGGCGCAATCTCGGACAGTGCGCGTCATCGGTCCGACGTGGTCGAGTGCGGCATCCAGATTGATGATGCCAGTGTACGGAACGAGACCCCAGGTAGGCTTGTGACCCACGATGCCGCACGAGGCTGACGGGATCCTGATGCTTCCGGCCTGGTCGCAGCCCAGTGACATATCTACGGCACCTGCTCCAACGAGACGACCGGAGCCACTGCTCGAGCCTCCAGCACTGTAGCCTTTGGCCCAGGGATTGTGCACGTCACCTGTTACAGCGGTGGCAGACAAGCCTTCGAAGCATGAGTTCTCGCACGCTGTGAGATATGAATTAGCCTTTGGGTATTTGAGACGCTCAAAAATTGCGACTGACCTGCCTTGCCAGTGATAATGCCACCGGCATCCATGACGCGAGTTGCGACTGTGGCGTCGACCTTGGGCGTCCAGTCTAGCATTGATGTTCCATTTGTGCATGGTACTCCGGCAAAAGCAATGTTATCTTTTAGAGCGATCGTTCGACCTTTGAG
Source organism: Sarocladiaceae sp. CBMAI 1973 (assembly GCA_021347865.1). Lineage (NCBI taxonomy): Eukaryota > Fungi > Ascomycota > Sordariomycetes > Hypocreales > Sarocladiaceae > Sarocladiaceae sp. CBMAI 1973. Next base: position 23,733 of record WNLN01000217.1, read on the forward strand.
TAAGTCACTGGAGGGAGCTGTACACTTTGCTGTGACCTATTGTGATTGGTCATGTCAGCTTTAATGCATCGGATCGGTAGCAAGTTGACGAGGCTCACCTTTGCTGCCCATCCACCAAGATCATTGTCTTCAGGTACATGAATGTCTGTTCGCGGGTACTTGCTCAGGTCTGGGACAGGAATGACACAGCTATCGTCTGGTAAACTGGCGATGACGGACTCCAGACCACTGACAAGAGTAACAAAGTCCTCGGCCATTTGGTCGGAAAGCTTCAAGCCTCCCTTGCTGGCGACGCTCAAGACATCTTCAACAGCCACTTTGGGCGCCGCAGCATCAACCTGAACAACAGACATGATTTCGCTTGTAAAGAACTGTCAAAGGGTGACGGAACTGAGTTGATTGGTACAAAGACTGAGACCAACGCTGCGATTTGAGAGGACAATACTCGAGCTATCGGAACGAGCCTAGATTTAAGCCTCCCAGCTTGCGCGGGGTGAGATATGCCGGTTGAAGCCGCCAGCCCATCTTGAAAACAGCTTCAGTATGTGCCTCTTCCGATACTTCATCCGATACTTGATCCGATATGCATTTGTTCGGTCTTCGATACGCGCCTGGGGATCATGATAACATGATCCACTCGGCCGAACGTCCGACCGGGGTGATAGCGTCGGACTTTTGCTAGCTCTGCATCTGGCCCATCGGTGTGTGGCGGGCTGGCTGCAGGTGTGCAGATGTCCCCATTCTCGAACGAATGGCATTACAATGTTGCTTGCTGTCACTTGCATGAGTTATGAATGATGCCGATCTTTCTCGAGCATCCCTGGATTGGATCAAGATTGATTGGAACGAACGCTAGACGTGCGAGAGTTTCGGAAGCTCAGCTAGGCAATAGTGCGCCGAGCTGCTGATCACATGACCCGACCACTGCGCTGCCTGAGGAAGCTGCGTCGCCCTTCGACCATCCTCCAGCTCACGATCCTTGCTTTTTTGGACCAAATCCTTCGGCAACACAAATGAGAGAAAATTTACAGTATCGTCACGCAGAGCTGCCGTTTGCGGAGACCTCGTGCAGAGACCCTGGCTCAGTGAACAATGCCTCGCCGTAAGCGTCCTCAACCTGTCTTAGCATGTGCTAGGTGTTATTCGTTGAAGAAAAGGTAGGGATGGAGAGGTTCTCCGTCTAAAGATGCAAAGACCCACTGACCCTCGTTTCAGTGCGACCGGAACCTGCCGTCATGTACTCGATGCATAACTACTGGGAAAGAGTGTGTAGCTATCAACAGGCATAGCCGTGAAGAAGTACCAAGAAGGTGCGCATGTCGCCGGTCACTGTTCAAACGTGCATGTTAAAACTGACACAGGGCGTGATAGTGTGTTGCAGTATCTGGAGAAGCGACTCGCCGACATTAAGCAAGAGGGAGACGGCCTCCCGACTCCAGAAGCCAGGCAAACACTTAGAAACGTTTCCAAAGACCCCAATATCACACAACACGCCTATGCCATAGGTCTTCAGTCCGTTGCTACCTCGGTCTGCAACTTGTATACAACGAGTTGCGTGGATAGTCACACTGGCCTGCTCCACGAATCGAAATTGCTGTACCCAACGGAACGCCCTCCGCACAAACTTCCGGTACATGGATTGTATTACGAGCACCTTGGAAAACGAGCTGGGGACGGCAATGAAACCCAATTCTCAGGACTCGATGCTCTTCGGATTCCCTTCGAAGTCGCGAGGCGTATTTTCGACAATTATGTGAACACCATCCTCCCCAGATATCCGTGCTTCACGAGCAATGAGCTTTGGCATCACTTTGGACAGGTGTACTCGAACCAGTCCATGGACGGGTCTTCAGGTCCTGATTTCAGTCGATTCATCGTATCAATGGTGCTAGCTGTCGGATGTCTGACCTCATGGCGACGAGAGTTCTCCCGTGTGGCAGCGATGAGCGAGGCGCTTTACCGTGATGCAATACGCCACTGGGCATTTATTCGGGAATCAAGCATCGTCTCGATACAGGGCATCCTCTTGCTCATCCAGCTTGGTCTTCACCTCCCCTACATCAACAACATCTACTTCTTGAGTGCCGAAGCTGTTCGAATGGCCGTGGGGTTGGGCCTTCACCAAGAAGTTCATCCACTACACGGGCTGGCTCCCCATGATCTTGGTTTGCGAAGACAGGTCTTTTGGATGGTAAGTGCAATGCACCTTGTGCAGAAGCGAGACACTGATCTACATGCTGATTTCTCTACAGGTCTACCTTGTCGATCGCACGATTGCTATTTCGACCGGCTCTCCCGTATGTGTAAGCAACGAACATATCACAACCATCTTTCCAGGCAATGAGTCAAATACAGCCACGGAGACTTCTGCCCCCCTTGGTAGGCCCAATGCAAAGCATTTCCTTACGCAACTTCAGCTGTGCCGGTTGCAATCTGAGATTTACGAGATCAAGTTCTTTGATCGGGCCATACCAGATCAGTTCTCGACCCCTGCCGACTGGGTCTGTGACATGGAGGAAAGGATACAGGACGTGCGGAATCGCTCCGTGTCAACAGATGGTGAGCTACCGCAGTGGATAGCCAATGCGGCGTATCTCAGTCAAAATCTTCTGCACCGACCGTATCCTGGTGACATGGAACCCAACGGTTCTTCTGTGCTGGCCGCCACTACGAGCGCAATCAACTTGATCAACGGGTATCACAAGACCTCTCAAACCGCAAGACTCATGCAGACCTTCTCAATGGTTGATAATGCCTTCCAGGCAGCCATTGTCCTTTTGTACATATTTGGTAACTATGCGTCTATTGTCCGCGAGGCTTCTTTAGAAAAGGAATTGGTTGGAGCGATCGACAACTTGATGGTCATTCTTGTCAGTATCATACAATTCATCCCTCAGAAGACTCCAAGACTGACTTCACAAGGATGTCGGCACACAAAGATGGCCTGTGATAGCCATTACCAGTATCTATATCAGAGACCTTCGGGATGTGGTATTCTCGAATCAGGCAGGGCCGGTCGACTCAGCTCACGACATCAAGCTTCGCAAAGAGCTCGAATTATTACTATCTCAGCGCCGCATTCGCAGTATCTATCAGTCAAGTATCGAGATTCAACACGCTTTCAGACCTGTGCAGCTTGCACCGACCGACAATTCCGAAATGGTCTTTTTGGATGACATGTGGCAAGAATTCATGGACTACGACTTTGGGAATACCTACTCAACAAACTTACTCGACTCAGCCTGGCTGGTACCGGGTCAATCATTCGCAAACGAGGGACTCGACTTTCTTGACCCGACATGGACAGCACAAGGAGAACTAAGCATGCTCGCCGATTCCTCGAGCGTCACTGAGGAAGTGCAGACTGACGGTCTGCCCAAAGATGTACAAGACGCCATCGACTCTTTACCATCCTGTAGTATCTGTCGTGACCAGCATGTGCGCTGTGACCGTGTGCTGCCATGCTGTGGCGCCTGTCGCCGAATGCAACGAAAGTGTACCTACTTCGACCACATACTATCGCAGGAGGTATCTCGAATGTCAGTTCCCCTTCGCTGATTTGGCGTTGATCCCGTGAGGACATAGCTAACATGTCAAGTTTGTTACTTTAGCAAAATCCACGATATGATCCAGAGACTCGCTTCCGCAAGTTCTGAATCGGCAGCTCGGAAGAGAAACGCAACCTCTGCGTCTCCAATGAATTCCGTTGTCGCGGATCCGTCGCGCTCTTGGGGCATCAACCTGTTGATATCGCGTACGCCCACACCCACACCGGCCGCTCGCTCGTCGCGCGACAATGGTGAGACAGTACCAGATGGCAATAGTCCCGATCGTATCTTCTTTGGCGTGACAAGCCACCTTGCATCCATATGTTCAGTCGCAAACCCGTCGACTGTGCTGGCGCCTGGAACCCGTGAAGGCCAACTATGTGCTACGAAAGATTTTGTTTCCAGCACATCGACGCTACCTGTAGGCTGTCCCGATGAAGCTACAGCTTCGCGACTCTTTGCGGTGTTCTATGGCTCTGTCCATATGTGGTACCCCGTGATGGACGATGAGACTTTGCAAAGACTACTCTCACACTGCCACACGGGAGCTGAGATCTCACCTCTGACGGCTGACTTGGAGCTGACTTACTTGGTTCTTGCAATAAGCCGGCAATTGACGAAGAAAGCCGAGCCTCAATTGGATTTCACCGCAGCTGCGTATTTTCAGAAGGCTACGGCCAATGTTGACACCAGCTGCAATCACTCATCAGGTTCCGAAACCATACACATGATGCAGCGATCTTTGCTCATTTGCATATATCTACTTCTCAGTCCCGGTCAAGGCGATATCTGGAGAAATTTGGGCTTTGCCATCCGTCTTTACTTTGATATGTCACATGGTCGCTTCGAAAACCTCAACAGTCTGGATGAAGGCCACCTGACTATGCTCGCTCGAACTTTGTACTGTATTGAGAGGTTAGTATACACAACAATGTCTCGGTGTCTGGCTGACAATGTGAGCAGTAAAATAGCCGTCGCCTTTGGTCGACCGACAGTATTAATTACCGGGGACAAGCTACGAACGGTAGGCTATCCAAATCAGGGTTGGCGAGCATTGCTAAGAGGATTATAGGATTTGACACAGCCAGTCCGTGGCACTGCTCAAGAGTCTTTATCCGTGCATTTCTACCAGATTTCGACAATTAGGATGCAGGTCCAAAGTCTCCTGATCTCCGAAGCATCTTTGCAGCGCAATCCAGGGAAACTGGCAACAAAGTATGAAAAGCTGCAACAGGACCTACTTGATTGGCAGACATCCTGGACGATGGAAGTTATGCCGGCCATCACGCGCGACGCCCACGAATGGCAGGTGGCCTCTGAGTATCTGGAGACATGGGCCAGGTTTCAATACAATGCAGCCCTACTCATGCTAGCAGACTCCCCCGAATCATCATTCGAGGCCGCGAAACAGGTTGTTCTCGGCTGCAGCCTTCAGGTGAGGCAACATCAACGATCATTTTGCCAACTGCAGAACTATGAGCTGCGGTGCCTCATCCCAGTGTTTCCGATGGACTGGACGACATCACATCTGATTCTGCGTGCTGCAATATTGCTTCTCGATCCTGGGATGCGAGCTGCAGCGAACCGGCTTGATTGGGAACGAACCATGCGGGCTTGCTTTACTACTGTGGCGTTATTGGAGGCTGATCCGGCAAATCTGTCAATGGGCTTCTCGGAGGTCCTTGAGAGACTTCACGAGGCTCTTGACGGCGGGACTTGACAAGAAGAGGGGGCGCCTCTGAGAAAGATGTTGCTCGAATTTCGAGTCAGTTATGTAGATATGATGTGATGACCAGGAAATGCCAATTCCATTTGAAACTGCTTCGTCGTAGAGCGCAAGGGTCACCAAACGTGACGCGCCTCATTCGAACCACGACTTGGACTTCGTCTGTTTGGGCAAATACGTGAAGAGTTTTATCATGTCTAATATGCTGTCTTTTCATTAGTGAGTAACACCGTTCTTCTCTGATTTATAAGCCCTCTATTTCGAATATGCAGCGTGAAGGTCACGACGAAGTAACCTGTTACCGTGCGCCGTGAGGCAGATCCGTGTGGGTCGCGGCTCAGGTGCCTTAGTCGCAAAACGGCGATCGGTAAATGCCACACCAACAATCCTCTAGTGACGCACGTACCTGAGCCGAGAGAAAAGCATCTTAATCTTAAGCACTTTCATCTCGACCTCAGCTTGGCCAATTGGTTGCATCCGAGCTTCGTAACCATGGCAGACTACGATCGTCGCCAGCACGGCGGTCACAATAATCGCAAACGCCGCTACAGAGGTTCGATCCCATCACCAACTCCTTTGGTTGCCCTGCATCCATCCACTCGCGCTGGTTGCTGACCTTTGACGCGCTTCTACAGATGACGAGGACCACTACGATCGCCGCCAGCAGCGCAGACGAACCGATGCGCCTCTTCCCGTCCGACTGCGACGTCAGCTTCTGAGCATTGCCGAGTCGCCCTTGCGCCGATGGGCTGAAGAGGTTCAGTCCATCGCCTACATGGTTACGGACAATTACGACGACGACCTAAACCTTCGAGAGACCTTCATCAACCTCTGCATGCAGCTCATCATCGAGCAGCCACTCAAGACTCCCTTCGTCGCTGCTGTTGTGCTGTTGGCCAACACGCGCAAGCCTGAGCTGGTCGACCTGGTGCTCGCGCGAATCACGCAGGGCCTCGAGGCTGGCATCGCGCAAGGCGAGTGGAGGGAGGTGAAGCTGCATCTGAAGTTCTTGGCTTGCCTGCAATCCGCTCTCGAGGGCGATGGTCTCTTTCCGCTCCTCGAGGAGCTTTTCAGCCGCGCTGCTGATCTGCAGACGGCCAGCTCTGAAGATGTGAGATCATGCGCCTCGTTGCTTTTGGAGTAGTAGCCAACAACATACTGACATATCCCTAGACCATCGGTTTCGAGATCGTCAAGATCATCCTCCTCACGATTCCTTACATCATGGTGGCTGCACCTGGCCAATTCCAACAAAAGGCAGCTGACCTGATGGAAAAGACCGACATCATTGCTTCGGAACCACACGCCCTTCAGGCCCTGGTTGACCCTTACCATCCCGAGGGCAGTGACAAGAGTCCTGCCGCCGAGAACAACTTGTGCATGCTTCTCCAGAAGCAGCTGCAAAATGAAGCTGGCAATGAGTGGAAGCTGTCGTGCCTGCCACGGCCTTGGGATATGCCACTCGAGGACATCGAGGCTCAAGAGAAGCTGTCTAGCGCTACCAAGCATGCGCTCCCTGCTGTTAGCATTCCTGCCACCGTCATTGCAGGTCCTCGACCGCTATTCCCTGAGATCTGGTTCTCGGTCTATGCCGATCAAGAGGTCGACTCTGTGCCCCCTCCCACGGACATCACGTCCTCCCTCATCAGGGACGGTCTCGTCGACACCATCAACATTCTCAACTTCAACCGCAACGTTGCCGCTCGTTACCTGATGGACCTCGACTGCTATTTCTCGGAAGGGACCTTCTTGAAGCGCGCTACACCTTTCGACGAGGTCCGAAACCAGGCCGACGGTCGAATCGCCTGGAAGCCCGAGGATGTAGCCGTTGACACCGTTTTCTCCGAGCTCTTCCGTCTTCCCAACCCAGAGTGTAAGCTTGTGTACTACCACTCAGTGTTGACGGAGGCGTGTAAGCTTGCGCCGGCTGCTATCGCTCCCAGTTTGGGCAGAGCCATCCGCTTCCTATACCGAAATGGTCCACGCATGGATCTTGAGCTCAGCTACAGGTTCCTCGACTGGTTCTCGCATCACTTGAGCAACTTCGGCTTCACCTGGAAATGGGCTGAGTGGTCGGATGATGCGCAGCTCTCCTCTATGCACCCGCAGGTATGGTTCCTGTCCGGCGCTCTGGATAAGGAGGTGCGGTTGAGCTTTGCGCAGCGGATTCAAAAGACCCTGCCTCCAGCATATCAGCACCTCATTGGACCGGAGAAGGAGAAGGACGTCCCTGACTATAAGTTCAAGGATCCTGGTACGTTATCGCGTAACTGAAGCTGCCTGTGAAGCAATACTGACATCAAAGCAGATACCCCGTTCTCAAAAGAAGGACTAGAGCTCGGTGCTCTGCTCAGAAAGAAGGCTGCAGAGGAGGAGATCCAGCCCATCATCGACAGCATCCAAGCTCAGGCCACAGAGCGCGCCTTGGATCCCGTTGTTGCGAGCACTGATGTCTTCATGACTGCTGTCTGCTGGGTCGGTTCCAAGTCGCTGAGCCATGTCCTTGCCTGCATAGATCGCACCAAGACCAGGCTCCTCGATGCTGGTTCACAGTCTGAGGCTGCTCGCCGTCAAATCCTCGACGCCGTCATGAGCTACTGGGCTGCTCATCCTGGTGTCGCCCTCTCCATCATTGAGAAGCTTCTCAACTACTCCATCCTCACACCCTTCACTGTCGTTGACTGGGTCGTCGGCGCACAAGCATCGGCCCAGTACCTCGCTCAGCCACACATGTATGAGCTGGTCTCCAACACAGTCGCCAAGGTCAAGAGTCACACCCGCCAAATCGTCGGAGCACCAAATGGTGCAACTGCCGAGGGTGAAGCCGCTGCACCTGACGCCGAGAAGGAAGCTGCCTCGATGAAGAACCTGTTCGTTGCACTCAACGATGCCTTGTCGAGCTGGGCTTCTGGCAGCAAGGACGAGTTGATTGAGGCTGGTGATGGTAGCAGTGAGAAGGAGGCATTGACGAGGAGGTGGGGAGAGAGGTGGTTGAGAGTATTCAGGCGAATGAGTGCGGTCGAGGAGGCATTTGTGCTCGAGCAGAAGAAAGACAAGATGGACACAACCGATGCTTAAAGCAGACCAGAGAAGGTCGCGGGGTAAAGCGATTGCGTCGGTGTGTTATTCAGGTTCCTAGTTACGGTAAAACATGTACAACATGGATCTATTGCGATGGCAAAGCGATCCTGGAAGGCCAGTGAAGTGCCATGGGGTAGGCCCGCCGCCTAGCTCGTAACATAATGCAATGACAATAACGTGCGCATGTAAAGTGCCTGTGGCTTTAATTTGGGATCAAATATGTATACTGATACCGTCAGACCAGGCAAAATCAACACCTGTACGCCACGGGAACCCTACCCTTTGCCTCCTTGCGCCTGTGTGAAAGCAATGATGCAACCATTTTGTACCCAGTCTTTCGTAATGGCGAAGCAGAAGCTCGCAAAATCGTCGCGTTCGTAAGATACATGTATGCACGAATGAGCATACCTTGCCCAGAAAACATGTTCATGACCTTGCCTTCATTTCATAACGCAAGCCTCTTCTTGACACGAGTAGCATCGCCGTTGGCTTTAGCCGCAGCCGCCGCACGATCTGCATCCTGCCTCTGACCCAGCGCCCTAATCCTCTCGAGCAAGTGACTGCAATACGTCTTGGTCAGCAATCTTATCCGATACAGGTCTTGGGGCACGTCTGAATTGAGCGAGCATGCTGCGGAAGTCTGTTCTGGAGTTTGGCTCAAGGTCAAGATTCTCAACATTCAGTGGCTCAACTGCAGCTTGATCGTGAGGTGGAGGGGACAGTGTTGCGGGAAGAGTAGGTGTGGCCGTGAGGGGTGACGGGATTGGAAGATGGGATCGGAGAATTTGGGAGAGGTAAGTAAAAAGGGTGCCGTACTCAATGGGAAGATGTGGCCGGCTTTCGGATTTGGCCAGTGTGAGCTTCTGCTCTTGCTGCTCGTGAGAGGCGATATGTTCTTGTACACGGCGTTGTTCTTCAACGCCGTTCTCCTGCCTTGCGAAGAAATCGCATCCATCACGCTCGCACTTCCACGGCCCATGAAGAGAGGCTTTGTGTTGCTCCATCCTGAGCTGTGCGACATCTTCGTCATCTCCCAAGACCGAAAAGTCACATCCCTTCGTATCACAGCGAAGGGGCGCATGCTCAGCGAGGTGTTTCCGAATTCTCGATTGAGTCACGTCCTCGGTCTCTCCACGGACGACATAATCGCACCCATTCCGATCGCAGACCCAGGCCCCATCCGATCTGGTCGTGGCCAGCGACGGTTGAGGGTCAGAACGGATTACGAAGTCGACGGGCTCACCATCCGACACAGCAGCTTGCTCATCCTCGCGGACAGCTTCCTCGCCAATATCAGTGTTCGTCCCATCATCCATTGCCTCATCGCCATCAGAGAAGTATATTGACTTCTTAAGGCTAGGCTCCTCGTCTGAAGTGCCGTCCATCTCGGCATGAGGTCTCTTGCGTCCGGTTCCCAGCGAGAGGTTTGATTTTCGAGGTCGGCCCGGCGGCCTCTTACCACTTGTCGTGGGGTGTGAGATCAAGTCGGGTTCGGGGGATTGCGCGGTTTTGCCAACTCTATTGACCGTCTTCCGTGGCGTCACCAGAAATGGGAAATGATCGGGGCTGAGAAATTGGTGAAAGAATGGCGTGTGAGCCTTCTGAAGCAGCCAAGTGTGCAGCTCACTGTCGCGGAATGGCTTGAACCCCGGGTCTAGAATTAGTGCCTGTGCATAATAATGCAAGACCTCCTCGATTGTCTGCTTGTAATTGCTACCACCCTTCTGGCGTCTGTCTGGGAACCGATACTTCAGGTATAATTTTGTCACCAATGGAGAAACCTTTACGGGTTTGATCTTCACGAGAGACCACGCCACCGACACGGCTTCAACGAGAGCGCTTACAGCCACACGATCCTCTTCTGCAAGGGGGCGCTTCGGAGTCGCTACAGGCTCTTTGATGTCTTGATCAACGGTGCCGGCGGAAGAGGTATCTTTATCGCCTCGTAGATGGTCTGCTGGCAGCTCACGGCCGGATACAATATTGTGGATGGACGAATCTGAGCTACCAGATGTGTCACTCTCCGAGCCCGTGCTTGAGCTTGTTGACATCTGACGATTATGGCCTTTCTGGTTTGGTCGCTGAGAAATTGCTGCTGGTCCTGTGTTGGCTGTGGGATCTGGTGCATGAATAGGGGTTTCTCGTGTGATGTCCAGCGGAGTCTTAAGCGCACGTTGCACAGCTGTCAGTGCGTCCTATAGATAGGTCAGCCAAGTGCTTCATCTCAGCACATATTTTTCCACCTACATTGCGTCTCTTTTTCAGCCATTTGTAGAATTCCGTGGCATTCCACGAGATGCTTCTTCCACTCGGCTGTACCCCATAATCTCTTTCTGACTCGAACTGGTAGAACAAGAACAACGCATGCTTTTCGCAACGTTCGGCCACATCTTCATAAGTTGACCCATCACCAACGGCAGATGCATACTAGAATGATGTGAGTAAAGGGGCATCCCGGCGAATTGCGTTCACTTACCTGCAGAAAGAGCCACGAGATATCATCTCGCTTGGCCAAAGGTTCAATCCTCGCGCGTGGGCTACTGTAGTAGTCCACGATTCGGTAGTACAGAAACACGGCCTCTGCCATCAAATCATACGTGGGCTTGTAGGCAGCAGATGGCACCACCTCGTACCAAGCACCACAACGTCCCAGCATCCATATACAGGGCCGCTGATCCTCCGTCTCGCCGATGGAAAACCCTTGCACCGTCCTCAACTCGATCGGTATGGGGTTTCTACCTTTCATCAAGACTGCAAACGTGTCAAAGATCGTCGTCCAGTGGACTTATTGGTTACATACCTCTCTTCTTCTGCTGATCATCCTCCAGCAGCAAGAGCCCACGAGCTGCGAAAGGCCCTTTGACTCGAACCTCGAGAATATTCGGGGGCTCAGTGTCGTTGTTGTCATGAGGTTCACCGCCCGCTGGCCTGCCACGTGGATATACAGTGACATCCTTGACCTCAAACAAGATGTGGTCGTTCGGATCTTCGTCACTAGGTGCATGCTTCACGACCGATGCCTCCTGACACCACTTGGGTTCTGGCAGGTCTGTCGTGTCGACACTCGAGGTCGAGCCACGCCGACGCATGCGCCCTCGAGCCATGGTGATGCTATATCGATCGAGTGCCGCTCATGGGATGCGACGACGTGGGGTAGTTATGAGATGGCGCGATTGTCGGATGGGATCACTGTGAAGTGGAAGTACCTCCTATAAAGAGAGGCCCAGATTCGTAAAGCGTTTGCGATGCCTTGAAGAGGAGCGGAAGGATCAAGCGGCCTGATGTCTTAACTTCTTGTTGATGAAGGTTTGCTTAAATGGTTGTCTGGCGATTCTGGCAATGGCGTAAAGTGGTTGCACGCGCTTCGAAGCGCGTGGAGCCGAGCTCCAAGCCTCGCGTGAAGTCACCACTGCAGCCGCCGCAGGTGTTGGCGACGGCAGCTTCAGCGGGGCACGTCTGGGAGCGGGACCAACTTGAAGAGGGTTGTGGATAAAGCAGTACCTCACGTTCGTGCTATCGTCCGCCCACAAATGAGGTACCCGTCTTCGTCCTGGACCCTTGCAAGAGTCAGAGCGCAGTGCGTCTGGTAGTACAGTGGCTGGCCCTGGTGCAAGGCGTCGCTGCCTCAACTTTCTCATCGCGATACTTTTTTTGCGATACCCCTTCGTCGCCTCACGGGCTGCGGCACTCTGTCCTTCTCGCTCAGTTTCTGTCGCATAGAGAAGAACTTACTGTCATTTCGATTGCAGCTTTAGATTTCTTTCAGACTCCGATCAGCGCTTGTGCCAGGGCTTCATTGTCCTCGCGCCTTCGTACTGAGCTCTTACCATACATCAGGCAGCTTCGCATGTCGTGGCGGCTCGGCAAGATAAACAAAATGGCGTATGATGCCTTCCGCGAGGGCCTTTTCGGTACGCATATTGTTCCAGCATTTCTGCTGACTGCAATTGCACAGCAATACCCAGTGATATCGACTGACCTCTAATAGCCGTCAACAAGCCTTGCGGTCCTAGCTCTGCCCACATCCTTCGCGAGCTCCAGGAGCAATTCAACCCGTCCGCATTTTTCAAGCCTATGATCGAGGAAAAGATCGCAAGACAGCGCGAACAAGTCCCCAAAGGCCAAACTATCAAACAGAGACAATTGAAAAAGGCCAACCAAGTCAAACTTGGGCATGGAGGCACTCTCGATCCTCTCGCAACGGGAGTTCTTATTGTCGGTATCGGATCCGCCACGAAGAAACTTAACCAGTTCCTCTTGTGCACCAAAACATACGAAGCGACTGTTGTTTTCGGTGCGAGTACGGATTCTTACGACCGCGCTGGGCGCATCCTGACGAAGCGACCTTACGAGCATATCACAAGAGAAAAGGTCGAGGCGGTGTTGCCGTCTTTCAGAGGCAAGCAAGTACAAATACCGCCGCTCTACTCGGCGCTCAAGATGGATGGCAAACCACTTTATGAATACGCAAGAGAAGGCAAGCCGATACCGCGCGAGATCAAGGGTCGAGAGGTCGAGGCATTGGAAGTCGAGCTGGTGGAATGGTACGAGCCAGGCAAGCACAGTCACCGATGGCCTCTTGAGGAGGCCGAAGCAGCAGAGCGCAACCTTGCTGAGCAAGTGTGGAAGATCAGTAAGCAGCAGGAGTCTTCCAAAAACTTGACACCTGAGGAGAAGCAAGAGGAGGACCAGGCGATAGCGGCGCATGAGTCTTTCAAGGAGGAGTTTGAGAAGCGACAAGACAAACTGATCCGCGACTCGCCATCAAGCCGAAGACCTCGCCATACAAAGGAGCCCCCAATGATGTCTGGAGCGCTAGGTCAGCTGCCTCAGCCAGCCTATTCGAAAAGAGGCGCAAACCATGTTCCAGATGCACCGGCAGAGAACACGCCGCCGCCATGGAACGATGAGGGCCCGCCAGCAGCAAAGTTCAGATTGACAGTCACTTCTGGCTATTACATCCGCAGTTTCTGCCACGACCTCGGCGTTAAGCTCGACTCGGCGGCTCTGATGGCAGAACTTGCTCGGACCCGGCAGTCGGATTTCGAGATCGGTGGTGCCACAACTCTGGATTACGATGACCTCCTCAAAGGCGAGGACGTTTGGGCGCCACAATTATCAAAAGCTCTCGCCCAATGGAACGAAAAGCCTAAGGATGGTCCAAAGACGAACGGCAAAAGCAGCACTCCTCCACCAACAGGACAAGAGGCAAGCCGCAGTCGAAGCACGAGCCCTCGCAAAGAGAGGCCAGAGAAGAGGGAAAGGTCTGGTAGTCCGGAGAAGGGACTGTCACCCCCTCGGAAGACGCGAGCTAGGGGTGGAGAGAACGCACAGAAACCTAGAAAGCCCTCGGTTGGAGAGAGGTCGGAAAGCGAGAAGTCCTGGAATGGCATTGAGGACTGAGTCGATTGCATGCATCGGCGAAGCCCACCAGTCCATTTATACATACATATACACGTACAGCATGGGTGAGCCGACTCTGGAGTTGAAAGGCGTTAGAAGGCATATCATCGGGGAAGATATTGGGGAATGAGAGCCCTATCAGATCATACTGGCATGACACAACGTTGCTAGAAGACCCGCCCGTTGGATCGGGATGAGATGCAAGCACATGTCGATCGTTCGACGAGACTCGATGCGCAAGACACAGTGCACATTTGTCAGAAAAGGACGAATCGCACATCCTGCCGTACTTATAATACAATTGAAACCATCCTGTCTAATGATCATCATCATGGCTTCGTAACCTTGCCGGGCCTAAAGCCATCACCCTGTCCTTTCGATGCATTACCACGATAAAATCAACGCAGACCCTTAACCCGAAGCTATGCAAAATAGTTTTCCAAACCCAAACCCAATTCCCCTGATGGCAGCTTTATTTCTACCTTCCATGTTATCACGTCATGAGCAACGCATCCTCTCAAACCTCCGTCTCCTTCAATAGAGCCCTCATGTTTTCGATCCTGACCATCGCTCTCTCCAGTCTCTCCAGTCTCCTTGCCTTCTCCTTGTCTCTTCTTTCCAACTCGCCGACCCGCTCCTCCAGCGCCGCCCGTGCCCTTCTCTCCGTCGCCACCATCTCGTTCGCTTGCTCGAAGAGTGAGACGCTCAGTTCCTCCACCTCACGACTGGTGGCGTTCAGCTTGCCCTCAGCCTCCTTTCGGCGCGCCTTCTCTTTGGTAAGGGCAGCGATGAGCTCTTCGGCATCGGTGGCGGAACGGGGCATGTGTGGGCGGCCAGAAGGTGATAAAGGAGGTGGGTAACCGCTCGAAGGGTTGGAATTGGGGTCGTGGAGGTTCGGCGTGGATTTGCGAGGTGACAGGAGTTGGGAGAGACGATTCGTGCCGCTCTGAAGGAATGATGTGCGCACTGGACTCGCTGGTTCCGGACTCGGAGCCAATGACTTCGACTGCTGTGCTTGTTGTTGCTGCGAGATCTGCTGTTGACTCCGTAGCCTTGCTATTTCGTCTTCGTAGTCTGCCCAGCGATCGACAGCTGCGGTGGCCTTCTGATTGAGTAGTCGGACTTGCGCCTCGAGTTCTGAAATGCGCGCCTGGGCTTTGGTCGCTTCTGCGAGAACTATTGGGTCGGAGAGAGGTGGGAGGTCGATTCCACAGCCGGGACAGCATGATTGCGCATCGTGGTGGTCGGTACGGAGTGTGGCTGTTGCCATTGTCAGGACGGCGGTTGTTGTCGCCGTCGCGGACATGGTAAGAGGACCCTTGGGCTGCCTCTTTGTGTATGTACTGTTGGTTGGTCGTAGTTCTCTTCCGTCAAGCAATACGTAAGAGTCGAATACTGCGTGGTAAAACAACGATGTTCGTCAAGGAGCAAAGTCGAGGTCGTATGCGAGGGTATCGTAAATTGCGACAAAGCACACGTCTATGGAAGAATGGAAATTCAAAGGTTGGTGGCACGGCCGTCGGGCTGGGTCAGTGACTTGCATGTGGTCGGGCTGCGCCTCCGCTGATGCTAAAAAGGCGTGGCAGGGGGGCTTGGTTTGGTGACGGAATGGAAGGGCGGCGCAACCGAACCCCTGTCTTTTCTACACGCGACAGTGCCCATTAATTCCGTTCAGCATTGAAAATGGAGGGGCACCCCTGCAAAAATTTGACTATTGACATGCAGAATTCCTCATGCATGGGGCCAAAGTGGCATTGAGTGCCACAGGTGGTTGGCGATCCATACAGAACTGTATCAGGCAAGGGCGAGTGGCAGATGGGAACACAGAGGGATGCGGTGCGAGCTAGGAAGTCTCATATTGAACCATGGTATTGTTTGGCATTTGTTTTTGTATTCTCGGCATTGTCCCGTACTTCTGCCTATGTCGTAGGACGTATTGTGAGACGCTTGCGCAGCGCATGACTATCTTTAGGCTGAGCCACACTGGGCTCAATACGAAGCGTTTCTGAACACTTCGTGTTTGACAGCTCGATATGAACGACGCCTGTCAATAGGTTTTGAAACCACCGAAGACTCATGTTCGATATTTGGTGCATTCAACATGCTGGTCAAATGCTCTATCTGCGAGCACCTTGTTGAGTGCTGGCATGGCTCTCGAAGCCGGAGCCGAAGCCTTTTGGGGTACCCACTGTTGATATATCTCCGCACAGAAGGTTACTGCTCTTCACGCCGGCTTCGCTACCTTCCTCGGCTCACTGATACCAGTCTCGGGGTCTTTGTACTCCTTCCAGCTGATAGGCACCATGTCATTGCCTGCCTCACTGGTGGCCATGATAACACCAAGCTCATTCGATGCTGTTGACAAGTAGTAGTTGGCTTGGTCTCCAAGTGAGATCTGCCAGATTCGTGATTAGCACTCTCCCTCAAGTTTTCGGTCGTATTGTGTATATGCTTACCACTTGTGCGCGAACAATGTCACCCGGTTTGAAGGACTCGTGAATCTTGACCTTGTCCTTCTCCGTTGCCCTGACGTCCTGAACACGAATGACGCCCTGCCACTCGGTCTGCAGAACCGTCTCGCCGACCTGTTGAATTGTGACGATTGCTTGTCGTGGCATTAATCGGAGCACTCGCGCCAAGACGACATTGTTGACGTCGGGGAGAACTTCTCTTCTCCGGCCATGGCGCGCGACTGAGACGGTCGGAAGGGTTTGCGCCGAGGCATCGGGAGTAGTGAGCTTGTTCAGTCGCTTTGATGGGCCAGCTGGTTGTGATGGTTGTGAGACAGAGACCTGGCCCATGAGTGAAGAGACGACTTGGCCGGCGTAGACATGCGTGCCTGGCCCAGGAAGCACTTTGGTGATTGGTCCTAGAACCCTACCAGGAAGGGCGGTTGACGGATATTCGTGCACAGCCATGGTACTGGACCGTGTCTTCTTCGTTTGCGGTCGGCGTCGTTGGTTGTGAGCGACTTTGTCGTCGTGGTCTGTGCTGCTGCAGTGGAAACAAACTGGTGGTTCGTTCAATGCTGCAAATTGAAGCTTTGATGGATGTCAAGACTTTTGGAGCACAGAGTGGGGCATCGACGTGGGTGCCGAAACCTAAGCCTGGAGTGGTGGTGAAATCGACAGGTACGTACCTGGACCTACAATCATTCAAGGTAACAGTAAACGGGACAGAACATCGCGTTTGGAACCTTAGTCACTCAGATTCTAGCGACGGATCGTTGTCTACTGCGCCCCAATCTGATCTTGATCCAAAATTTAGGTGGAAAAGGCCTGGCTTGTTCTGATTGTCATGACTGAGACAGCCTATGCTCCCCAATCCTTCCATATCATCATAGCTGATATTACAATATTGTCTCGGAAAGTATTGAGCATCTCGTGTAACTCAAACCGGACAATTGATTCCAGGTCCTTGTCACAACATCGCATATCTGACATTGCTCGCCGTACATGGAACGTCTGAACCTGGCATACAATTCACAAAGATCGAAGAACGGTCGAGTCGCAAAGGTTCGGCTACCGGACCCAGGCCAGTACTCGAAGGCTTCGTAATATGCCACGTAAAGTCGCTACCTACCGGCTTGAGATCAGGAACAATTACTTGAAGATAGCCGTGGGATATCCATACAATCTGCCGTCTCACCCGAGCCTGGACAGGCGTGGCATCAAGTCAAGGCTAGCACAGCTTCTGAAAAAGTGCTTTGGCGGTGCAGCCCCGTTGGGGGGCTTTTTGTCAGTGGACTGGGGCAGTTCTAGCGGATGCACTACAGGGAAAGATGCGGGGTTCGGAAGCATCTAAAGCCCGACGGCCGTCTGCCCAGGAACGAGGTCACTCGCTAATTGTTCGTTTCAAGCATGCTTGATTGGTGCGCGGTTCCTCCCCATCGTTGCTAAGCATTTCTGTTCACTGCACGTACCCATCCACTCCACCACGCGGGTAAGCCGCACGCGGAGGGTGTCCTCCATCAGAAGATGGTCATCGAGTCCTCGGGCCCGCCATGAAGCGACGAGCCGAAGTACTGAAGGTGCAATGCCTAGGGAAAATGAACAACACGAGCAAGTGCTATGTGTCGAATAGCTGACCAAGCGGCGCCTACAGCCAGCGGCGCCATACGCGCACACCCGACCGAATCCCGAATCCCGTGCAGCTGTCTCCGCTGTTCACAAACATCTGGTGAAAGCGTACGCGGCATTCCAGGTCTTTCGGAACGAGAACGAGTCTGTTCTGCAGCGTCATGATCTGATACTTGAGGCTACAGGCGGCCTCGTGGCCTCTCCGCGGGGCGATTGGTCAGAGGTGGCTACAATGGCGGGCAGCAATTCGCTAACAAACAGCCTCCAAGATGGTAGAGTCATAGAATCCCATTGTATCCGAACTCCGACATGCAACTCTGCGACTAAGGTAAGGTAGGCGAGCTAATGTACTACTAAGCCACGTTCAGCATGAATTCGCATGCTTCGAACTCGAGATGGTACAGCCGGGCAAATCCATGGACCGATACTAGGACCTGTTACCACGAGGCATGCAGCTATGATATTCTTAGTGCAGTTTATACGTGCTAGAGTGAATGCGAGCTCGCATTTACACGTCGTCATCTAGTACTGCCCACGACCGCATTTGTCATCTGAACAGTCCTTCAGGGCACCTTTGCTCTACACCCTTCCGCTTCTACATGTCCCATTCTCCGCACTGGAACCGTGAAATGGTGACTCTTCCGTATTGTCGGCCACTATCCGCGTATCTCGCAGGTCCCCATCATGATCGGAATTTCGGACCCCTGACGCCAACGTTTGCTTGCCGATAAATACTTCCCAGGCCGTGCCCGTGCATGTTCCCCATTCTGTTGCGAGCTGAAGTCGACATTGTACCAAGTCGATCCCCGGAAAGTCCTGTTCCCCAGACAGCCTCTTTTCCTCCCTTATTCCTTCACACCTTCAAGTACAATCATCAGCGTCCTGTCTAGCTATTGTAGCTTCATGCATTCCCGACAACGAATCTCCGGAACTCGGCACCGAACACCAGTTGCACCTTCCCAACTTGATTCGACTCGTACCTTCCACCGACTCGTTATTTCGAATCGCTACTCCATCCACTTTTTTCCGCGTGGCTAAACGTCTTTCATCATATCAACCTTCTGAGCTTCGCAAGAATCGGTCGTCAACTAATTCCGCAGCCATTCTCTTCGTCTGCTTCTAGCATCGTCTTTGTTGGCTTTCTTCCCACGCGTATTGCAAACCCCGGATCTCCATCCCGCTCCCCTCACCTGGATCTGCAAGCGCACGCGCCTACTCTTGGTGTTTTCCGATACGCTGTGCACCGGACTTTATTCTCAATCCCCGAACCGCGAGTGCCCCGATTCATTGAATGCGCCACTGCCGTAGCTCATAGCCTTGCCGACCCGCCGTCTCAGCTACCAAGCTACTGTCTCAACATCGACAGCTTCCAAAGAAGTGGTGTTCGACAGAATTCGGATCGTTCCGCACAGCATCGCCCTCCCTGTTGGTCAGGAACCCCGTGATCGGGCATGACACAACATACCGATAAAGAGCTCGAGCTTCAGGCTGCTGAGCCTGCAGCTGCAGCGATTGCGCCGACAAATGTGGAACGTCGCGACGATGCTGGCTTCGTAACGCCGGTCGACACTATCGACGTGAGTAAGAGGGCAGAGGAGCAGATCGAGCCCGCCGACGACGACACGACACAGGATGACGAAAAGGCCGTGCGTCCGACGCTCGCTCAGACTCAGAGCCATGCCACCACTGCTAGTATTGCGACAATGGGATCTGTGGCGAGATCGAAGAAGCCATGGTACAAGCAGTGGAATCCCCTCCGATGGGGAGCGATCCCGCCAATTCCCAAAGAGCCCATCGTCTCTCGTGAAGCGAGTGCAGGTTTTTGGAGCAGGTTGACCTTCACATGGATGGGACCGCTCATGACGGTAAGCAGTTCCTGAAGACTACCCAATAGGCTGGCTGTGTCAGACATCACACATGTCTTACTTCGTTGATCAGAGCTCCCCACGCCTGGTCCGCTAAGCCGTACCAGGATCTCCGTCGACGATCGTATAGCGATTGAGTGCTGACAGTTGACCCTTTCCTCAGGCGGGCTACAAACGACCATTACATCAGAACGACATTTGGTCTGTTCATCCCAAACGTGCGGCTGATCCCCTCACCGAGAAGGTCCGGGTTTCCTTTAAGCGACGAGCTGCTCAAGGCGACAAATTCCCGCTCTTCTGGTCACTTCATGAGACGTTCTTCTTTGAGTTCTGGGTTGGTGGCGGCGCTGCCCTCCTGGCTACCATTCTGCAAGTCGTCGCTCCCTTCACTTTGCGCTTTCTGATCCAGTATGCCACGGATGCGTGGGTAGCGAACCAGACTGGAGGCCCAGAGCCCCCTATTGGCCGTGGTATCGGTTTGGCCGTTGGCATTACGATCATGCAGATCCTTCAAAGTTTCGGCATTGGACATTTCATCTATAATGGCATGATGGTTGGCGGTCAAAGCCGAGGCGTTCTGATTGGGCTTATCTATGAGAAAGCAATGATCATTTCTTCTCGCGCCAAGGCTGGGGATCATATCCAACCCGAATCCATACCAGAAGAAGACGCTCAAACGAAGAAGAAGGCCAAGAAGAACAAGAAGAACAAGAAGAAGGCTGCGCCGGCCCATGATGGACTAGGCTGGGGCAACGGTCGCATCGTCAACTTGATGAGCGTTGACACTTACCGAATAGATCAAGCCAACGCGATGTTCCACCTGGTCTGGACAGCACCCGTTGCTGTGCTCATCACGCTCGCTCTTCTCATTGTCAACTTGACGTACAGCGCACTTGCTGGTTTCGCTCTGATAGCCGTTGCTATGCCTTTGTTGGGTCGTGCCATCCAAAGTCTCTTGGCCCGCCGTAAACGCATCAACCGAGTCACCGATCAGCGCGTTTCTCTCACACAAGAGGTGCTGCAGGCAGTCCGATTCGTCAAGTTCTTCGGCTGGGAGAAGGCCTTCATGGACAGGCTTGGAGATATCCGCAAGAAGGAGATCCGTGCTATCCAATACCTTCTGGCGCTGCGTAACCTCATCAACGCGGTCAGCATGGCTATGCCCTTATTTGCATCTATGATCGCTTTCATCTGCTACTCTCTTACCCAAAAGGACATGCCCCCTGCACAGATTTTCTCTTCACTGGCGCTCTTTAACACTTTGCGCATCCCACTGAACCTTTTGCCGCTGGTGCTCGGTCAGGTTGCTGATGCCTGGAGCTCCATGGGAAGAGTTCAGGAATTCCTTCTCGAGGAGGAACAAGAAGAGACTATCGCAGTAGACGACAAGCTTGAGCATGCTGTGGATGTGCGCGATGCTTCCTTCACTTGGGAAAGGACCAGAACTCAAGATTCGGAAAAGGACAACAAAGAACAGAGCAGCAAGGCGCAGTCGGCGACGAAGCCAGATGAGCGACAGACATCAATACAGGACACTCCGCTAGTGGAACACCGCGAACCCTTCAAGCTTCAGGATATCAACTTCCAAGTGGGCAGGAACGAGCTTGTTGCTGTCATTGGTGGTGTCGGCAGTGGCAAGAGTTCATTACTTGGTGCGCTCGCTGGCGATATGCGACAAACCTCAGGTCAGATCACCTTTGGCGCCTCGAAAGCATTTTGTCCTCAGTATGCTTGGATCCAAAACGCAACTCTCAAGGACAATATTACCATGGGCGAGGAACTCGACAAGGCCTGGTACAAGGAGGTCATCCATGCGTAAGTCCCACCTCTGTTGATGCCCTGTTCAATTGCTAACCACAAACAGCTGTGCTCTTCAGGCTGACCTGGACATGCTGCCCCATGGTGATGAGACGGAAATTGGTGAACGCGGCATTAATATTTCCGGTGGACAAAAGCAGCGACTCAACATTGCTCGTGCAATATACTTCGATGCTGACGTGGTTCTGATGGATGATCCGCTAAGCGCTGTTGACGCTCACGTTGGACGACACATCTTCGATAATGCAATCCTTGGGCTGCTCAAAGACAAGTGCCGTATTCTCGCGACTCATCAGTTGTGGGTTCTGCAGCGCTGTGATCGTATCATTTGGATGGAGAATGGTCACATTCAAGCCATTGATACATTCGAAAACCTCATGCAGAACAGCGCGGATTTCCGCACGCTCATGGAGACCACAGACTCAGAGAAGAAGGAGCCCGAAGGCGAAGCCAAGGAAGATGTTATCGAGGCGGTGGTCGACGACAAAGAGAAAGATAAGAAGAACAAAAAGCAAGCTGCACTGATGCAAAAGGAGGAGCGCGCTGTGTCATCAGTTCCCTGGTCCGTTTATGGTGCTTACATCAGAGCCTCGGGCAGTTTGTTCAATGCGCCTTTGGCAATCTTCCTCCTCGCGTTTACACAAGGAGCCAACATCATGACGAGTCTGTGGCTGTCATACTGGACATCTGACAAGTACGGTCTGCCAACTGGTACCTACATTGGCATTTTCGCTGCGCTCGGATTCTTCCAAGCCTTCATGATGTTCATCTTCTCTGTCAGTCTGACGATCCTTGGCACACGAGCCAGCAAAGTTATGTTGAGGGAGGCAGTTAATCGGGTCTTGAGGGCACCGATGTCCTTCTTCGATACCACACCTCTTGGTCGAATCACCAACCGCTTCTCGCGAGATGTGGATGTAATGGACAACAACTTGACAGATGCCCTGCGCATGTATCTTTTCACGTTCATATCTATCACCTCCATCTTCGGCCTCATCATCGCTTTCTTCCACTTCTTCGCTGTTGCACTTGGACCTCTCTACATCCTCTTCATTCTCTCCGCCGGCTACTATCGCTCGTCTGCCCGCGAGGTCAAGCGTTTCGAGTCTGTGCAGCGGTCGCACGTTTTCGCAAAATTCAGCGAAGGTCTCAGCGGTGTGGCATCAATCCGTGCTTACGGTCTCAAGGACCACTTCATCCAGGAACTGAGGAAGTCCATTGATGAGATGAATGCGGCCTACTATTTGACCTTTTCCAACCAACGTTGGCTCTCAATCAGGGTGGATGGCATTGGCAACGCTATGGTCTTCACCGTCGGCATCCTTGTTGTTACATCACGATTCAGTGTGAACCCTTCTATTGGTGGTCTTGTTCTCAGCTACATTTTGGCTATTGTTCAGATGTTGCAATTTTCCGTCAGGCAGCTTGCTGAAGTCGAGAATGGTATGAATGCTGTGGAGCGTCTTCATCATTATGGCACCAAGCTCGAGGAAGAAGCTCCAGTGCATACGATTGATGTCAGGCCAAGCTGGCCAGAAAAGGGTGAAATTGTCTTTGACAATGTGGAGATGCGATACCGAGAGAAGCTGCCACTTGTATTGTCTGGATTCAGCATGCACGTCCAGGGCGGTGAGCGAATTGGTGTAGTTGGTCGTACTGGTGCTGGTAAGAGCTCCATCATGAGCACCCTCTTTCGCCTTGTTGAGATCTCCGGTGGCTCAATCACTATTGATGGCATCAATATCTCCACAATCGGCCTCCATGACCTTCGATCACGCTTGGCTATCATTCCCCAGGATCCGACCCTGTTCAGGGGTACCGTCAGGAGCAACCTTGATCCCTTCGGAGAGCACACCGATCTGGAGCTCTGGTCTGCGCTCCGGCAGGCTGATTTAGTTTCCTCGGACGAGGTTACGGATCGGAAAGGTGAATCCTCGCGGGTACATCTCGATAGCGTGGTTGAGGAAGATGGCCTCAACTTCTCGCTTGGTCAGCGTCAGCTTATGGCTTTGGCCCGCGCCCTTGTTCGCAACTGTCAGATCATTGTGTGTGACGAGGCAACGTCTTCCGTCGATATGGAGACAGACGACAAGATTCAGAACACTATCGCGACTGGCTTCAGAGGCAAGACGCTCCTGTGTATTGCTCATCGTCTACGCACGATCATCGGGTACGACCGTATTTGTGTGATGGACTCTGGTCGCATTGCTGAGCTAGACACCCCGTTGGAACTCTGGCGACAGGGCGGCATATTCAGAAGCATGTGTGACAGGAGTGGCATTCGTATGGAGGACATCAAAGGTGCAAAGGAAGCCCTTGCAGCAATGACTGTGGAGGCAGGCCCCAGCACGTCGTCGGAATATGGCGATGAGAAGAAGGAAATCTAAAGAAGTCCTTTGGGGAATTAGAAATGCATGCATTGTTTCCGGCGTTCTTACTTCTGACAGTCGACGATTTGGAAAAAGACGGGATATAAAGCGGTGGAAGGAATTACGCGCATATAGTGCGGAGACCATGGGGCTTGTCGCCCAACAAAATGTCAGGTGAAATAGTAATGATCTCTTTAAGGACTCTCGTTCAATGTCTCACACTTCGCCGTGATAATTTAGGCGTGGCACAATGCTCACATCTAGATGGCACCGTGCTTGAGGGCACGCGATCCAACGAACGATGCACTGAGGATCACAACTGAAGTGTTATTTGATGATTTGTATCTTCTGCCTTTTCGGGATGAACAAGTATGTTTGCCGCGCCTCTGTGTCCTGAGACTGATGATTACATGATAATAAAGGGTGTGAGAGAATGAGTTCCATGACCAGAGAGACCAAGAACGAAAAAAAGCAAGAAACACGACACATTTACCCTTTCTCTGTTGGACAGTGTGTGGCACACAAGACAAGACAACACCCCTTAACGCCAAAGGCGAAACAACGCAAGAATCGAGGCATTTTCTTTGCCGTCCTTGTCGTCGTCCCCGTTATGCAAAAGTCGACACCGAGCCACACCGAGCAAGAATTTCCGAGACAGTCCTTAACGATTTCCTCTAAACGCCGTGTTCAAAGTGGTGGTTGCCATCCTAGCTCAGAATCGGTTCGCACCAGGGCCCAGGTTTGTGGGATGCCTGACTCCTTGGGATGGCGGCATGTGCGGTGGAGGGAGAGCGCCCGGATCGTCTGCAAGGAGATCGTCAAGATATGCGCTCGGGGCGCGCTGGCTAGGTGGCCTGTTGAGATTGAGTGAACTAGAGCTCAAGTCTCGACGACCCATAGGACCAGGCGACTCTGGGGGGCTGGGTCCGAGGGTGTTGCGTGAAGGGTTTCCTTGATGACCGCGAGAATCGGGGCGAAGATTGGTGAGACTGATTGAATGACCATGACCCTGGGGACCGGGAGAGCCGCTGCCAGCAGCGTAGAAGCCAGAGGGCAGGAACGATGAGCTACGGTTGCCTGCAGTGCCGGGGTTTGCTGCGGTGGGAGAGAAGAAGAGGTTGGACTGGCTGGGGTTGTTGGATGGGGTAGGACCACGGTTCGTGCGGCGGACGCCGCGGCCAGCAGCGCTGCCACCAAGAGACATTGTTGAGCCGTGATCGGTGTACTTGTAGAATGGAGCCGGTGGTGCAGGGAAGCCAGCCTTGCTGTTGGCATCGTGCTGAGCCATAGCGGCACGCTCGACGGAGCGGTGAAGGAGCAGACCAGAGATGATACGCCAGAGGAGAAGCCCAAGGCCGAATGCACCGAGAATAGCACCTACGGCGATGAAGACCGTACCATCAGGCGCAGAAGAGTGCTTCATGAAGGGAGCATTGATGGTGGGCGGAACTGCAGCAGATGGGTATGTCGGGATGCCGAAACCACGGGTCAGTGAGGCTGTGATGCGCGGGCCGCTATCGTCGTTATCAGAGCTGGCGCTTGTCCTGGTTGGCTCCTCCGACGTTGTTTCTTCGGTCGTCTCGGCAGCTGGTTCGGTGGTGCTTGATTCAGCCTCTTCGGTGGTGGAAGTTTGTTCCTCCTTCTCTTCAGTAGAACTTTCTTTCTCTTCGGTAGAGCTCTCGGA
This sequence comes from Sarocladiaceae sp. CBMAI 1973, assembly GCA_021347865.1. Classification (NCBI taxonomy): domain Eukaryota; kingdom Fungi; phylum Ascomycota; class Sordariomycetes; order Hypocreales; family Sarocladiaceae; species Sarocladiaceae sp. CBMAI 1973. Next base: position 49,306 of record WNLN01000217.1, read on the forward strand.
GGTTTCCGCAGCCGCGCTCTCTCGTGTGCGGGAAGTTTCTTCCTCGTTGGAGGCTGGCCGACTAGACTCCTCATTGTCGTCGTTGTTATTGTTGTTGTTGTTTTGAGCAAAGACAGGGGCGGCGAAGAGTGCCAGAGGAGCGATCAAGAGCGACCGCCCAGGAAGATAGTTGGTAGGCCTCATGGCTGCGAGTAGACGGAATGGCACCGGGCGAGAAGAGAGATGCCGCTCCAAAAACGAGTCGAATCCGGGAAGAAGAACTGGCCTTGCGACGGACAGCGATCGTGTCGATTTCGAGAGCGTTGACGAAGAACGAAGGGATGCCCTGAGTGTCGAAAGGGTGGTCGGAAGGGGGTGTTTGAGCGGATCAATAACGAGAGAGGAGGGATGAAGCGCGTCAAGGAGGCGAAAGAATGGAGTCGAAAAAAGAATGAAGCCGACGATGAAGACGCAAGGATCACAGTGCCAGCATAGCGGATGCAACAAGGAACAAGGAGAAGAAGCTAAGAAACAGCGTCGTCAACTTTGGGCGATGGGCGAGAAAACCATTCAAGACGGCGTGAGGGACGTTGGGACGAGGGAAGAGAGAGTTTTGAGCGGCGTGGGCGGGTGCACAGCGGCGGGTGAACCAACCAGACGGAGAACCTGGGAAGGGGAGGAGGCGCAGGGGCAGAGCGCTCCAAGTGCCCGTGGATGCATGGAATGAGCGTGGGCTTGGTGGTGCGTGGTAGCGCTGCGAACTTGGCCCGTCTGAGCACTTCAAGGGGTTCGTCTTTGCCAATTTTAGAGGCCTCTGGCACTAGAACGCACTAATTGATCGCCGTCACCTCCGCTGAGCCACAGCCCGATATGGTCTAGCGTGAGGCAGGATGTGCCTGGGCGGCTGGGCTTGGTGCAGTCGAAGCGTTTCGCAGAAAGAGAAAGTTTGAACCGTGTTTCGATCTCGGATGGGCTACATTAAATTCTCATGGGCTTACAGCTTCCAAGTGAAATTCAGCATTTGTCTCAGAAAGCACAGAAAATGATTTCCAGCTTCATCTGACTCTGTTGGGGCTTATGGGTGATGTGCACATCATGACGGCCACGCGACCGCCCAGCCACCTCAGACCTCGTATCCGCTGGAACGCAGCCCATCAATCAACGTTTTCCCTCCATCAATCGAGTCGTATTGCGTGCTGTCAACACTATTCTGACAACCGCCCCTGTTGCACACTGAGATTCGCTCTCAGATCCGGTCATGGGTTTCGAGGTACACGACATCGCACCATGCAGATAGCCGGCTGTCAGATTCGAGACTGCAGGAACAAGCAGCTTATCTTTGGTACTGGGAAGACTTCAATGCCGATGATGACTTGCGCCACGCCATGTGGGCTCGACACAACGCTGACATGCCTGAGCTCGGCTATTGTAGTCTTTGTCTTGCTCCGAGTCGTTACCCCAGTTGCTGTCATTCGTTGCATTCAGTGGCTGGATGGGCCTTTCTAGTCGATTTCTATAATGCCAGTTTCATCATAAAGTACGACTGTTCGATCTCCATACATGAGATGTTTGCATAAGCACGTAAATGTTAATACCATATTGGGCACTCTGATTTGGATCCTCGATGTTGTTGCTCATGGACTTCGTCCCAGCCAAGTAAAAGCGGGTCACGTGATCTGGCTTCGTCATCAGCGAGCTGTCAACCTGCGGCGCCGCAAGCAAGCTCCAGACCAGCTTCACCCGCCCGTCATCTCCGCCCTACGACGACGTCGATCCTCCGCATCTCATACGTCCTCCCGATCCACACTACGAGCCATCTCTCCTTTCGTACGCCGATCCGTCAATACCCTTTTGACCGACAAGATGGAGGACGAGCGACTCTGGAAGTTCAGCAAGCCCGAATGGATGAACAGCATCTGGGCGCGCAACATCGGCGTCTATAGCGCTGGCGCTCTGGTCAGTCTACTCAATCTGTGAATCGCCGCGCATGCACTTCCACATATGTGCACGTTGCCTGCAATTCACGATGGTCATTGCTATCGCAACATTCGCTGACACCCTTGCAGTTCTCCCTCGCTTTCTACGTCATGCTCGACTCGGCCGTGTGGTCCAAATCGCCCAAGAACGCATCCGACATCAACGTCAAATTCGTCGACTGGCTGCCACTTTTCTTCTCGTCCCTCGGTATGCTCATCATCAACTCGGTTGAGAAGCAGCGTCTGAGCTCCGACTCGTGGTCTTACAGTGGCTCGGGTGTTGCCTGGAAGGCCCGTGTCGTTCTGTTTTTGGGTTTCGCAGCTCTCGCGGGAGGCATGGCCGGCGGCGTCACTGTGTTCGTGCTCAAGTATGCGGTCCCTAGGGTTGGTATGCCTGCTTTGGGCATGGGCATTGAGAACGTCCTCAGCAACGCCCTTGTTGGCGCCAGGTACGTGCAATCAGACTCGCTTACGATGCGTATCAACTAATTTGCGTAGCTCCGTCGTGCTGTGGATTAGCCAGAACATGGAGGACGAATACTCCTACAACCTGTCGCTGTAGACGATCGATATACCGGTGTCTTTGAATGGGCAGACTTTTGGCTGCCTGGGATGGTTGCTGATTGAGCATCAAAAGTGTATCATTATGTCGTGGTGGGCGGGTGTTATGCTGCCTGCAAGCGGCGGCAGGAATGTCTGACGAGGAGTGGCGGAACGTTGGAGGAAGGTTCAATGCATGCCATTTGCGAGCCGGTGTTCTGATTTTGGTTCAACTTATATTCAAATTGCGATTCCGAGCAACTCGTGATTCGTCGCATCCTGTCCTCTCAGAGTGTCTGCTAACCAGGTCGCAAGCGCCGTAACCCCGCGACACAGCACCCCGCCACAAGTAAACATCAACTTTGATTCCTGCACGTCCAACATTGCTTTTCCTGCATCATCATTCCCTAAACCTGTATCCTTATCTTAAGCTCTCTGCGATCTCAGGATGGCCGACCGTAGACAGCCCCCGAATGCCCCTCAGCGTGTCCGCGCACCGGCCCCTCCCACGGGCGGCGTCCGTCGCAACCTCTTCACCAGCCAGCTCACGCGCAGACCGACGCCCACATCATCCAATAACTCGGCCGAGACCCTGCGTCTTGATGCCGCGGCGGCGAGCGCGGCAGCTTCTTTAGTAGACGTCCACGACGACGAGGGTGGCGAGATTGTTGTGAGGGATCAACATGGAGAAATCGAGCTTGCGGATCCTCCCTCGCCAGAAGTGGACGAGTTGGACGAGGGGGCTTTGGACGACAAGCAAGAGAACGAGCGTGAGTCTAGAGGTTCAGCAAAGTTTGGCGCACGCTTACAGAGATAGGCGAGAGACAACGACTTGCAGAGGCGGTGAAAATACATCAAGTCAATCATGCAGCTGTCGCCGAACGACCAGAAGGTATGGACAGCTTTGCTATGATACGCGTGCTATTTCTAATGGTCCTAGAACTCCTCGAAGTTGTCCGCGCAAGCTTGCGAGCCAAAGTCGCCGGTCTAGCAGAGGACAATTGGATGTACGAAGCCGAAGAGCCACCACGAGGATGAGCAGGTCTATTCATCTATCGCTTGGCCTGTCGCAGCTCAATCCAAGCCAGCCGCTGGGGGTGCATCCGGAGCCCGAATACCCATTCTTGCTGGCCTCTGTTGCTGCGGTTGTGCGCCTGCGCCACCACCGAAGAAGCCGCTCATCATGTCCATCAGAGGGTTGCTCTGGCGAGGCTTGACGATGCCGAAGTACATCTCCGCGATGGTCTCGAGTGCCTCCCCCCACATGTCCGTCTCGTTGATTTGTGCTGCGTACTTTGATACCAGACCCTTGAAGGCGTCCGGGGCACCACGCTGAACTGCCAGGAGAAGGAGGCCAAGGAAATTCAAGAGTGGCAGGCTTGGGAAGATTCGGACGTCGGCATCGTTTGAGGAGACATCCTGCACTGACAGACCCGGATTGGAGGTTGTGAGGGCAGAGGTAAAGGCTCGGTAGCTGGTCGTAGCACCTCGAACATTGCCGACCATGAGGTAGGGGAGGATCGCGCGGGCTGCGAAGAGGGGTGCGGTGTGCGGCTCAGACTCCTTGTACCATTCGTACTCCATCTTCGTGAGGACTTCGGGTGAGTCTTTCGTTCCGAGCAGGAGATGGCGCTCAGCTTCGTATGTTTCGTGCTCCTCAGCGTAAAGGGAACCGGCGACGTGGTGAAGCTCCGGATCACCAGCAGGGTATTCGCCGAATTTGGCCGACCATCTATATCCCGTTAAAATCCTTATCATAGCACTGTTGAACAAACCCTCGACCATACTTACGCCGTCAGTTCTCCAATAAACTTCTTCCTTGTGGGCTCCTCGCCGTCAAACAGCCGTAGGCACGTCAGCAGCCTCCCCTTCGAAGCAGCATCTGGCTTCATCTCAGCCTGCTTGTAGACGTCGACCATCATCACGCACAGATCGCCACCGCTGCCGCCCTGGCCAGCTTTGAGGAGAGATTGTGAGACATTGGCGAGAATATCGATCGCGGCGGGCCAGTTCTTGGTCTTGATGTATCGAGAGGCTGCGACTCGGGTCTGTTGCTGAGCTTCGTAGTAGTCGCCTTCGGAAATTCGCTCCTGGAGGCGGGCGACGATGCGTTCGACCTTGTTGGCCATGACGGGCAATTATTATGGTCTCTGGTCGGTGACAGAGTGCTGCGATGGTTCAGATGGAGAAGGAGGGCGCACGTGGGACGAGGAGGTGGAGGAATGAATGGCAGGAGCTGTTGGGGGTCGTGGTTTGCGTCAGTGAAGTTGAAGATGGTGCCGGGTGGCGGGGTCGTGGGGCAGCAGCCGG
>WNLN01000218.1:0-53343 GCA_021347865.1 Sarocladiaceae sp. CBMAI 1973
TACGAGAAGATGCAGAAGCTGATCTGCGAAGGGAGTCGCTTCAACTTTCGTTTCGATTTGTCCTCCAGAATAGTTCCACGAGCCATCCAGCCACAGGTGGACAAGCGGCACGTTGATATACCAGTGGAGAACACCCAAGACAAGTCACTACCTGAACCCAAGAAATGGGCAGCAAAAGGAAAGAAGAAGCCGCCCAAGAAGTTCCACATGCCCGATGGTGTCGAGACCGGGTTTCAGAAGGTCTCGGATCTTTTGAAGGGTTCAGGCTCGAGAGCTCGTCCCGCCAAGAAGCGTAATCCGGAGCTGCAGGACCTCGCCGTTGTTCCTGAGGTCGCCGTTGTTGTCCTGAAAACATCAGAGGTCGCAGAACTGGATCGAGCCTATCGGGATCTTCCCTTCAACAATAAGACTATTGAGGAAACCTACATGCCAGATCTCGGTGCGCATCATCGGCTACAACGCCAGCTGCAAAAGACTGTACATGTGCGGCATAGTGTACGGACGAAGCGGTGCGTCAAGATGCTGAGTGATATCTCATCGAGCGCCGTGCATCTCTCTCGCGACTGTCGAGACGCTGACACCAGCAACTTTCTCGAGATCCCCGTCAAGGCGTTTGTCGGGCCAGATGGTGAATCGGACAGAAGTGAATCTGAGGAGCCCGCGCGGAAGAAGCGAAGGACATCGCCACAGCCGAGCGAATTCAGAATCGTGACGGTGGTGGACACTCACATGCCTGAGTCTGCGTCTAAGTCCAAGCCGAAGCCCAAGTCAGACCCAAAGCCGAGACCAACAAATAAGCGGAAGCAAACCAAGACCACGGCTCTGAGTGCCGCCAAAGCCTTCATCGCGACAGAGTGCGGAGGTGGAACGAATGATTACGACGACGACGACGACGACGACGATGATGATGCATCCGAAGATGACGAGGAGTCTGGAGATGGCTTTGGACTGACAAAGCGGAAAAAGAAGAAGAAAACAAAAAGAGCAAAGAACGCGAATAGACACGACATGGGTCGACATGGAATCAACAGCGATGAGGTTGGCGACGCATGTGATCGTGACAGCGACGCGATGGACTCGGGCGGGTCCGACGATGGGGAGGACCTGGTCGACTTCGTTGTCTCGGACAATCACTTCATGTCAAGCATGCAAGATGCGTATGATCTGCCTTCATCTTCCATTGTTCAAACAACACCGGCGGCGAGAAGAGTGAGCAAGCCACTTTTTACACCTAGCCAACCTACAAACACACAAGAAAGCGATGCAGTGCCTGATCTAGACCAGTTGGTGAGTAGCAGCAGAGGCACGAAGTCGCGACCATCAGATATCCAGGAGTTTTCACAAGAGGACGAAGGGCCAGCGCGAAAGAAGACGTCTCGGGGCAGGCGGCAAGTATTTGAGAGCGACAGTGATGAGTGATAGGAGTTGCTTTGTTTTCTTGAAAGGGAAATATGCACAGGTTCAGGGCGTTTGAGTGATAGAAATGATTCAATGATGTATCGAAGTCTAGTCTGCAAGAGCCTCTGTAGGAGGACCACGATGTCGCCAGTGTGTGAGAATCTGCAAAATCTTAAGCAGGTCAGCTTTGCTTCTTCCTCGTGATAGGGAGACGAGAGGCTGGTTGTGAACACAATAAAAGAAATATATCATCTCGAAAACTTCAGAAACCCAGTTAAAAGCACTACTGCCCCCACCCCCTGCCAGCAGACCGGGCTCACCAGACACGAAACCCCCCAATCAAATCCCACACCAGGCGCATATGACGATGCAGGCGTAAAGATGAGACTGAGGTTAAGGCTTGCTCTGGAGGCTGGAGTTCCCACTGTAGGCGGCCGAGGAACAACCCCCTCCCGAAGAAAAAGGCTGCTCGGAGGCTGTCTCAGACGGCTCTTCCTATTAATGATGAGGGGTTTGAGTAGATCATCATGTCGAGAGATGTGTGTAGAATGTGGCTTGCATGAGTGCAAAGTAATTAAAGATGTGACTCACGTTAGTGGGAAACGCGTTCGGGCGTTTGTCGCGGTCGTTGTCTCGTGACGATGTGACAGATGTTGCTTGACGAAGGTTGAATCAACAGAAGCTCCGTTGAATTTTTGGTGAACAGAACAGCTCGTTCTTATCAGATAAGGTTGAATGCTGACTAACCACGGACCAGCCCACTCTGACGTCTCGACCGCCAGCCCGTTACCGCGGTATCCACCATCCCCAACCGCCTCCCGAACGACCGTTCACACTGTCTTGTCACCAACCATTCAGCGGTACATAGTCTATTAAAGCCCACCTTTTCCAACAACGTTCAACGCCACTTGGACCTTGTTACGATGGCTTCAAAGGGCGTCTCAATTTTGAAGTTCGTGGGAACTGTTTCCCTCGGGCTGTTGACAGTAAGTTGCCCGACGCTTCGCACCTACCCCTCCTGGGCCGCTCGTGGACGTCATTGTCACGATGTTTATGGCCCTACCTCTGCTTCAAAAGTACGGAAGCGAAATCGGCTGTAGCAGCTGTGGTATATTGATGCTGTCGTCACGAGAAAGCATATTCGATATTACACCAAACTGGCTTGGAAGGTTATAGCAGCCGCTGACCGACATCTCTACAGGGCGTCTCGTACACCGTCTCCAGCCTCAGCTTGCCTTCTCTCCTCCGTCTCCCTTCGTCCTCGTCCGCCGCTCAAGCTCTGAACAACCTCTCCGCCTCCCTCAAGCTCCCGATTCCCATCCTCACGACTCTCGCTTCGGTGCCGCTCCTTCTTAGCTTCGCCATCTCGCCTCGCTCTGCTCGCCACCCATACCTGATCTACACATCGCTTCTTGCCGTTCTTTCTGCCGCTATCCCGAATCTTCTTCTGACACAGCCCCCGGCTCTCACTGCTCGTCCTGCTAAGAAGCAGTCATCTACTTCACGATCCCGAATGATGGAGGCTAGCTACGAGGTTCTTGGCGACGCGCAAAGCGATGCTGCTAGCGAGGAGGAGATTGACGACATCAATGGAGAGGAGGTCCGTGCTCACGTTGAGGCTATGTCGACGGGCTACAAGGTGCGAGCAGGCATCTCAACCCTCGGCTTTGCTATGGCAGTGCTGGGAATATGGGGCGATGGTGCTCCAAAGGCTGTTGTCTACGCTGCATGAATGGCAGATATCAGATTATTGGAGGATTCGGGGTCTAGGAGTTGTCTTTTTCGCTGTGTCTTGGAATTCCAACTGCCGACACATACTGTGTTCATAGGAGTCAATTGCACATATTCTACTCTGTGCAGTGCCATTTTCATCAGTATGCACGGAGTCTTTACGAGCGTATTAGCTCCCTCAGGTACTTCCAGTCTTTACTCAGTCGAGCAGACAACAATCACGAATACTTTTTCGTTGAACTCCAGCACAAGCAAGAGAGCACTGGATTTGATGAGATTTCACATTCAATGATAACAGCTGGAACAGGATGCAAGATCGCAAGTGAAATAGCAAGTGAAATAGCAAGTGAAATAGCAAGTGAAATAGCAAGTGAGCTGACCAGCCCAGCCTCCAATCGAATTTTCAATCAGTCAAAAGCGGACACCGCACATCGTCATCGGTGACAAATAAGATCATACAACACCACCTTCAACCTACTCGTGCCACTTCTTACACTGTTCGCACTTGTCCAAGTACGCCTTGACCTCGTCCGAGGGATCATCCCAAGCCATCCACTGCTGGCGAGTAGCTTTCATCTTCTCAGCCACGTAGTCCGCCTTGTTTTGCCCAGTTTTCTCCTCTCCATCCTCTTCCTCCCCGTCCTCGGCCTCCGCCCGAGCCTGAACACTGAAGTAACGGGAGTTGACGAAACGCTCACCAAGACGCTTCGCTACGTCGTTTGCTTCGTTAAGGCTGACAAGGCGCCGAGCAGCCCTGGGGGACTGTTCCATGACGGTGGTGCAAAGATCCAGGAGTACCGTGGCAGTCAATCCGTCGGGCAGTGTTTGTTGCTCCGCCGACTTGTCCTTATCAGCACCATCGCGAGGAAGTCCGAAAGACGCAGCAATTGCGTGGAGATCTTTGATGTCGTAGTCGCGGCTGAGGCGGAAACCGGTGATAACCTCCTCTTTGGTCTTCGCATCAAGGATCTCGGCGGAGTTTGTCTTCTGGTTCTTTTCCTTGCGACGAGTTTCAAGCAGATTATCTGCGGACTTGTCTTGGTTGTGGTCGTGAGAGCTACCTGGTTTCTCAAACTGTTTGCTAGACACGCGGGCTTGTGCAACTTCGAAAGGTGTGCGACCGACGGCGTTCTCGCGGAAAAGCAACTCTGGCTTGTGCGCCAGGAGAACATTTGCGATGGCAACATTGTCCTTCATGATTGCCGTGTGAAGTGGCGTGTCACCAGCGCCGTTCAGCAACTCAAGCTCCTTGCCAGAGGTATACTTCAGGAGAAGTGTCAACATCTCCCGCTGCTCCCATAGCTGGGGTTGGTTGGACGAGTTGTTGTTATTGTGGTGGTAGTAGTGATGCCTGGGACGAGGCGCAGCGAATGCATTCTCATCAATGCCCACAGCTTTGGAGATCCAGGAGTGAATTGGGGTATTGCCGTTCTCCTGAAGGTTCTTGCGCTGCTGGAACAGGTGGTTCTTGAGGAGATCCTGATCGAACAACTGCAAGACCGCCTCCACACGATGAGGCTTCGCCTTGTGACGAAGGAGCGCATGAACCACGTTTTCTCCCTTGTGATTCTTGGTAGCTTGATCGGCATTGGCTGCAATCAGAGCCTTGATCGCTTGCAGCCTTCCGAGGATACAGGCAGTCATTAGAGGCGAGTTGCCATCGGTGTCCTTCTTCTCGAGAGCACTGGGACACGTTTCGGCAAGGTACTCAATCAACTCCCGAGACTCTTTGGTGGGATTGGCCATCACTGCACAGTGCATGATCAAATCATCTACGACGTCTGAGTCAATACGAGGTACACAATGAATAGCACCAAGAGCAACTTACTATCCGCGCCTAGCCATTTGGCGATGGCGCGATCGAAACCACCTGAGCTTTCCTTGAGATGCTTCAGACGAGGGTCGTCCCGAGCTGCCTGGGACTTGCCAAACTCGCTGTAGTGCCGATGCGGTGCATCGCTGAGGAAGTACTCAACCGACTCCATGGCCCCAAAGTGAGCAGCGTGGAGTATAGGGGCAGTCTTGACGCCGGTCGTACGAACCACCATACCTCTGCCTGCGGTGGCCCAGTCATTCCTGCTTCATGTTAGCATCCACAGCTCAAGTAACAAGGCACGAAATCTGTTACTGACCTCTTCTTGCCATAAACCGTTAGGCCTTGGTAGAATTTGGGCTTCTCCTTGTAGCCACCTCCAGCGCGCTTGACGAGGTGATCGAGAGGAATGCCGGCTCCAGTCTTCTTGATGATCAACGAAAGCATCTGGGTCTTGTTGAGTTTGATGGCGCTCATGAAAGCCTCCTGTGGGAACGTGAACGTCTTGAAGTTACACTCTTCCTCCATCTCTTCGCCATCTAGCTTCTGACCAGAGTAAGAACCTGCGAGCTCGAGCAGGAACTTCAGACCGGCCGCATCGTCCTTAGCAATGCAGTGCTCGAACAAGCTGTTGATACCCAATCTCGGAACATCTGTCGTGCTCTTCACCTCAAAGGTCATGACTCGTTGGAGAAGGGTCTCCAGAGGCTTCTTGTGCGACTTGACTTGCATGGAGATTTTGCCGAGATCATCAATGGTAAACTTCTCGTGGACCTTCTCCTTCACAATGCGTGGCTCTTCATCAGAATCGGCATCGCTGTCGCAAGTGCTGTTGCCCTCGCTGTATTCCTCGTCCCTTTGGTTCTCCAATTTATAGCGGACCTTATCCTTCTCGACTGGAGTCCACTGAGCCTTGACAATCTCGAGTATCTCACGAGCCACGTCGTAGTGCCCGCACAAGAAGGCGAGAGAGAATGGTGTGTTGTTAACGACGTCTCTCATAGCCATCATCAGCGGCGGCTGATCTTGGTGAGGTCCCCAAGCCTGCATAGTCAGAGCTTTGATCTGTTCAAGATCACCACGCCAAGCCGCCTCGAACCTGTTGTGGGAGTTAGCTTGCGGCTTGCTATCTAAGGTATTTCTGAGGCTGAACTTACAACTTGATGTACCCCTCGTGCCTCTTCTCAGTGATATCATTTTCATCACTAAAAACGAAGGTGTACTTGTAAGGTTTGGGAGTCTTCTCCTCTGCATCGCTGAGTGAGCTGCGGTTGTAGTAGCTATCCTCACCGGTCTTGATGTCCGGGTATACCTCCTCGAATGTCTTTGCGCCATGAGCGAGGAGGGCCTCTTCCACGGCCGAGAATTGGGCGACGAGCTCATCCAGAGCTTCTTCATACTCTTCGGCAACTTTCTTATCCTGCGCTTCGGTTTCACGATATGACTCTAGCCACTTCTTGTGACTCTTAGTCTTGCTCTCAACCTCTTCAGCGACAAGCCAGTGTTGGTAGGTACCCTCTTTGTATTGTGAGAGGAATTCCTGCATGCCAGGCTGGAGCTGGGGAGCTGATCTTTGCGTGGCCTTCTTCCCACGCAGCTCCTCTAACCTGGAAACCAGTCTTCGCACAACATCGAGAGCAAGCTTGCCCTTGGTATAGCGACGTCGGTATTCATTGGAAATTAGCTCCGCAGTGTCTCTGGTCATGACGTTGGGGTCTGCTCCTCGTTTAAGAAGTTCAATGACAGTTTCAGCATCACCGCGGCGCAAGGCGGCCATAATGGGCTGTTCGACGGATTCTTGATACTTCTTCTGGTTCTGATCCATGGAACCGAGCAAGTTAGTAATGCTTGAGACCTTGGCTGCCTTGAGCCAAGTGTCGAAATCGATATGAGCATTGGCGCCATTGTTCAGAAGCTGGAGCACCAAGATGGTGTCGCCACGCTCGATGGCACTGTGCAGCGGCGCAAGAGTCTCTGGTCTCCAGGCCCAGCCTTTGACCACGAGATGGTTGATGGCATTCTTGACGCCTGTCTTATCGTCGCTTATGAGTACCTCCATAATATCTGTTTCAGCTTTCTCGGCGTAACGTTGGAACGCCGTGTAGCCTTCCGCATCTGCTTGGGATGCTGTGGCGCCAAGCTTGAGGAGCAGACGAGCCATGGACTTTGCCTGGTCACGGGGGAGGGTGAGAGCCAGAGCAAGAGTGAGGATGGCGCTTGTGGGCGGCGAGTCGTAATCCCAGTTGTTGTCGTTCTTGCGGAAGAACTTCACAGGTAAGATAGAGTCGGCGCCATACTAGAATGCTAGTTAGTATGAGGTTCAGGCCTTCTACAGGGCGATACTCACGTCACAGAGAACTTTGACAGCCTCTTCGTGCCCGTTGGCAATCGCCAGATGCAATGGGGCACATGGTACATCCCAAGCTAGCACGTCGATCTTGTAGTAGTCTGGCTCATCTTCAGACTCCTCCAAAGCGGCGTCATCCTCAGCCGAGCCACTCTTCTTGTCTTTTGAGACTTTCACAAAAGATCCAGTTGCCATAGACCGGCCATCAGTCTCAGTGTCTTCGTCATCGACGAGCTCGCCATCATCCGAGTCGCTGTCGGCCCCGCTTGACTCGGACTCCAGTTGTTGCTTGCGCCCTTTGGCATCGGCACGAAGTGCTTTACGCTTGGCTGCCTCCTTTTCCTCTTCAGCCTCTTCGTTCTCGATGCTCTTTTCCATCAACAACTTGATAATCTCTGTGTCACCGCGTGCAGCGGCGAGATGGAGCGCTGTCTTGCCGTCTGCGAGCCTGCCGGTCAAGCGAGCTCCATGCTCAATGAGGACTTTGACCACGGCTGGTGTTGAGGTCATCACGGCAAGATGCAGTGGCGACCTACCCGTGTAGTCGCGCTTATTCGGGTCTGACTCTTCCTGCGACAGCCAGTTTCGGATATCCTCGACGTCCCCATCGACGATAGATTGGCACAACCGGGCGGTGTTGCCGACATACGCCATGTCGGTCCAGTCTTGCTCCGTGAGGGGGTTGAATGAGCCAATCTGTTGTCGACCCGGGTCGTCAATCATGAAAGAGACCTTTCCAGAGATGTAGATCTCGGCTTCTTTCTCCGCGATCTCTTTCTCCTCGTCGGTCTGAGGAACCGGGCAAGACCCGCAGCAGTCCTCGATAACATCCTCGATGCGGCCGAAGAACGCCGGATGACGATGAAGATATACTGTACGATCTTCAGGCTGATTCCACTCGGCGTTGAGGAGCAGGTCCTTCGTATAACATAGCTTTTCTATGCGTTTGGCGTTGAACTTTTGGCCGTATGGGACGGTGAAGGTGTGGTAGTTGCTGATCTCTTCGTCAGACAGCCAATCCGCCACCTCATCTTCATGATGCTCCTTGATATTGCCATGAAGGCCGAAAAAGTTGCGGTAGATCTGCGGTCGACCTCGTTCTTCACGGCGCTTATTGAGGTAGTCATCTCTCGCAGTGCTTGTGGGCAATCTCTCGAGAATGAGCAGGCGAGCCAAGCCAAGGGTACGTTGGAAACTCCTCTCAAAGATGGTGGGATCAATACGAGATCGGTCGAGTTCTGGCCAGTAAACCTCGAAATTACGATGGGAGTACTTGGAAAGTCGGTTCTCATATGACGGGGATCGTCGGGTGAGATCAATGTGGTTGATTTGAGTGATGAAGCTGCCCAGCGCGCGGGGCGTGACATACACCTGCTTTCCGTCGTAGGCACCACCGGCAGCATCAATGTCAAAGCCAGTCAGGATTTCACTAACAGATTTGTACACTCGTAGGACAATCTGTGGCTGGTGTGAGCAGAGTCAATAAGACGGCGTGTAGAGTGTTCTTACCTGGACATGGCGAACCGGATACTGGCTCGCGATTGTGATGGCATACTTGGTCCTGACGACAGTAACCTCGGAGAGAAGTGCATCTTTGACGGCCCGCTCGATCTTCTTGATCTTCTCAATGGCCTCGTCATGGGTGAGGCCGTACAGGAACAGATCAACGTCGGAGGCGGGACAGAACTAAAATGAATCCGCGATCAGCCTTGATAGATCCGAGTAAGGTAATACTTAGGGCGTGAGTTGAGATGAGAAATGGTTAAGTAGAAGAGCAAGCGGAATAGTAAGCAGAAAAGTAGGTAGAATAGGAGTCAAAATAGTGAGAAGAATAGCGAGTGAAATAGCACGTAAAATAGCAAGTGAAATGCAGGTAAAAGAGGAAGTAGATAAAAAGACACAACAGGCACAAACAGATCGAGTAGACTGCAGCAAGTTATGCTTGTAGTTTGACCACTCACCTTCTCGTGGTAATATTCGCGCAGCTTGCGTTTCGTCGTGTTATACTCCTTCGGGACAGGCAAGAGGGTGTTCACAACGGATGAACCAGCGGCCACAACATTATTCCAATCCATATCCACGAGGGATGATTCAGAGAAGATGTTGAAGTTCTTGCGAAACTCATCCACATTGGCCACCGTAGCAGGAGAGCCATGAGCACGGCGCTTGTCATCTGGCAACGACATGATATACCTCGCCTTCTCCTCTTCGGACTCAGCGGCAAGATCTCTCGCGCGAGTTGTGATGTGTTTGGTGTCGTTCGTGAATAGAGGGACAACATTGATGTAGGGATCGCTCAGCATTGGGTTCTGGCGATCTTGTGCATAGACAGTTCGCAAGTATGCCTCATATCTGCGGTAGGGATCCATGATCTCAACCATTGACTGCTCGGGATGCTCTGCGATGTACTTGGGTAGCCCTGCCACAGGGGCAGGGAGCACAGGAGCAACCTCAGAAGACATGATGTGAGTGTGGCCTGCCTCTACGACGCTTTCGCTCAATGAGATTCTGGGTCAGGGTGGAAGATGAACTTGAGAAGTCGTTAGATCGTAACAAAGAGAAAGGAGTGAGAGGGAAATAAATGAGAAGAGAGTGCCACTTCACGACCAATTGATGAGTAGATTGGGCAATTGGCAGATTGAATGGCCGAGGGATTGAGAGGATGCTATGAATTGGACATGGTGTTGAGGAGGCCGAAGTAAAGCTTTATAGCTATTCACAACCATGAATGGCCCAAGCTGCAATTCCCCGCCCTGAGCTAGACACACCGAGCTACCAACTAGCCCCCCTTACTTCGAATTCAGAACAGCGTGAATGTTTGCTAACCGGTGGCTTGAGCTGGAGCACAAGAAGCGGTCGCGGCAGTCACGGTGGTGGGGGAAAGCTGCCTAAATCGGAGACGGTGCTGGCCACTGCAGGGTCCCGTCAATCGCTAATTAGAGAGCCATGCGATGACGATCACGCTAAGGAGCAGCCCGTTTGCCATGCCTGTGAAACGTAAATTGGGGCGATCTGCTTGCCCTTTGGTGGCTCCCTATCGTCGGATGTCTGCAGTGTTCCCGGAAGCTGAAGTGACAGCCATGCATTGGTGCAGACAGTGGACGCCCACAGGTGCTGTTGGTGCCTGGCAGTCTGCCTGCGCCAGTCCTGAATAGGGCAAGCGCGTGGAGCTGGAGCCTGGCGACAGTTGAGGGGCTCCACCTCACGATGCGCTTCACCGTCCAAGGGTCGTGAATTGCACATTCATCTTTGATGCAACAGTGCCGGTGCCTGCCTCACGCAGGTAAAATAACTAACTACCAGGTATGTGAACTCCTCTGCAGGCAGATACAGAGTGGTGATACGGACGGATGAAGTTCAGTCTCTCGGAGGGCTGGTAGTCCTCATCGCCTTGAGGAGACGCACTTTTGAAGTGGCAGCTAACGACAACCTTTGATCTTGGCAGACGCTGTTTACGGCTGGACTGAAGTTTGACCCCAGTGAGGCTGAACAGCCACTCCACTAAGTAGTTGTACAGGAATCTCGCGCTCACCGGGCTGACAGCCATGGGTTCTCAGATGCTTCGTTGATCGATGTGATGTACTCTGCAATATGGCTAAAACTACATTCCTTACAGCGATTACTTTCGTCGCCGTACCCTCGCTGTGTTTGGCCACATGTCTTCGATGCTGCCTTGACACTTCTTGGCGCTGAACGAAAAATAGCATCGTTAGATCGCGATCGTGTCGTCCACGTCCTTTGGCAAGAAAGGAGGGATGTACTTGGCTGGAGGCCATTCTCCGAGCTCAACTTTGCACATGAAGTCATGTGTCCCAGAGTATACAGATACTGGCCCATCTGTGGACTCCCCTGGCAGAGTGACAACCGCCTCGGAATTGGGCGGCACAACCAATGTCATCTTGAAGTCACACCCATTCTCGAGCTGCCAGCTGCAGCGCACGAGTCCCTGAGGACCGTCAAAGGAGGCGCTGGCCGACGTGAGGTTGCCGCCAGGAACCGGGCGCACCTGGATCTTGCGCCATCCCGGCTCTAATGCACTGATCCCAGCGACAGTCCCGTGTAGCCAGTCGGCGACTGCTCCCAGAGCATAATGATTGAAGCTGGTCATGACGCCTGGGTTGATTGAACCGTCCGGGAGCATACTATCCCAACGCTCCCACATGGTAGTTGCGCCCATTGTAAGGGGATACAGCCAACTTGGACAAGTCTTTTCAAGGATCATACGGTATGCCAGCTGGGGCTTACCAACGCGGGTCAGAGCATGAGTAACTGCGGGTGTGCCGGCGAAACCAGTGGAAATGGTGAACTTAGCAGCTCGGACGAGGTGGTCAAGTGATGCTGCTGCAACTTGGACTTGGTCTTCGTTCTCGTACAGACCGAACTGGATCGCCAGTGACAGACCAGTCTGAGAGTTACTCATCAGATTGCCGTGGCTAGAGATGTACTTGCGTTGGAAGGCACGCTTTAGTTGAGCGGCTTCCTCTGTGTACTTGTCTGCCATTGTGTGCTTGAGCAAGAGCGAGCATATCGTTGACATGCGCTCGGAGACGTGGACAAGGAAAGCATCTGCAACCATGGTGCCATCTGTGCGGGAATATGCTGGATCAAGAGGTGGTGCCGTAGGGTCAAGCCAGTCGCCAAATTGCCAGCACTGAGGCCAAAGCCCATCACTACCCCGTGGTCGACCTTGTGTAAGCCAAGCATGCATGCTTTCGTATTGACGCTCCAGAATAGCCTTATCGCTGGTGTACTGGAATAATGTCCAGGGCAGCATCACAGTGACATCGTCCCAGATACCCTGCGGAATCTCTGGAAATAGTGATGTCCACATGGTGTCAGGGCACACCAGCGGAGGAATCCCTTTCCTGCTCTCTTCCAAGTGTTCGGCTGATAAATCTTGCAGCCAGTCACTGAGAAAGGCGGTAGTGTCGTATAGAAAGCAAGCTGTAGGACTGAACAGGTTAATGTCGCCTGTCCAGCCAAGGCGTTCTGGTCGCTGCGGGCAATCTGTAGGGATAGAGAAGAAGTTTCCTCTCATTGACCAGCAAATATTGGAGTGGAGTTGATTAAGCCACTTGTTCGAGCACTCAAAAGTGCCTCTTCTCCTCAGGTCTGATTGCATGACCAGTGCAGTAATATTGCCTCGTCCGCCAGCGAGAAGTTCTTGCTCGCTCGACTCTGGCAAACCGTGCACTTGAACATAGCGGAAGCCATGGTATGTGAATTTTGGCGTCCAGTTCTGGATCGGCGAGCCTGAGGAGATGATGGTATCCGTGCACTTTGCAGACCTCAGGGGACGAGTCCCGAGTTCGCCATGCTCCATAACCTCAGCGTGTTTGAAGATCAGCTCGTCACCCGTCTTCAGACTACTCTCGCTGATCTGCAGTTTCCCAACGAGGTTTTGGCCAAAATCAAGAATGAGTTGACCAGACTTGGATCGGAAAACCTTTGCTGGGTGTCTTTCCTCCACCACTCTGACGGGTGCTGCGTTTGGAGCTACCAGTCTTGCCGTGGGCCATGGTAGACGTCGGCATGATTGAATAGATTTGTCTTTAGAGGATAGACTATTTGGCCAAGACTCCGCCTCCTGGCGCTGATCATACGTTTCGCCATTGTAGATCTCGCTGGACACAGTGGCACTGGGCGCAGCCTGCCAAGTTTCGTCGGACATAATGACAAAAGTATCAGGTTCGACATCAGAGCGCACTTCCAGCTGCGCTAGAAGTGCAACCTCTTCGCCTCCGTACAGGAAACGGCCTCCGCCTTGGATGCCCAGTTGGCCAGCGTACCAGCCTTCTCCAACTTCAACACAAATTGTGTTGGTGCCCACCTTAAGGAGCGAGGAGACATCGTGGACCCGGTACGACAGTCGGTGTGTATAGCTCGTCCAGCCTGGAGCCATACACTCATTGCTTGTGCGCTGGCCGTTGACATAGGCTTCAAATATACCAAGAGCTGTGATGTAAAGCCGAGACCCGGTGAAAGATGTGCTGATATCCGGCAAGATGAAGTCTTTCTGGAATCTTATAGGCTGTAGAGGGGCTTTCGGACCGATTCGTAGAGCAGATATGATGAAGTCTGCACTCCAGTCGTCTCTAGCGAGCAGACCTGCCTCCACTCGCGAGACAGGAGACCATTCTGTTGGTGGAGAAATAGCAAGCGAGCCTCCTGTCTTTGAGTAACCGAACGATCGTACTCTCACAGAGGCAGCTGCTCTGGAACTCAGTGCTGCCCCTGGCCAAGGTGCCAGTCTCGCTTCTGTTCCCTTCACATGATAGAGCTTAGCCTCTGCGCCTGGAGGCTGACGGATCTCGACCTCATAGGCAGTCTGTTCCCACTCTGTTTCGGTATTATCATCACTTAAGAAGCTCCAAGACAATCGCGGCTCTGAGAATCCCAAGCCGAAGCCATCGTGGTGATGCTCAAAGATAGGCGCTGTTGGTTGGGGACGTGACGGCATGATTGTGTATGCTTGAAGATTGAGAGTTCTTTACAAGAGCGACACCTGTTAAGAGACTCCTCTAGTCGACACCAGCCATGGTCACGCTCGTCCTTGACTGCAAATATGAGCTTAAATATAGCAGCATTCGGCCGTGGGATGATACAAACGGGACGACCCACACTCAATAGAGTCAATGTAAGCCCAGAGCGCAGACAATCATGGATACCAATATCCTCAATGGTCGGCTTTGCATGTCCTTAGAGTTGACACGAGCCAAGGTATCGGATGGCTTTGATCGTGGCCAATCACCACCAGTTCCGAACGGGCTGTTCCGGTACTTAGGCTAGACCGCGTAGCGCTGTTCCGAGATCGCTCCGGCCTTCACTCCGTAGAGGTAATCACCATGAATTGAGCTTACTTGTCGTCGTCAATTACCATCATCTGATTTAATAGGTTGGCACTGGATCCGTTCGGTCTGAAATCGCCCAAATAGCCGAGGGCTCATACGATTCAGGCTTGACTAGTCTCGATAGTGCCCCATGGGGTATTGACATCTAGACCTTCGCTACGCAAGAGCGCAACCAAATGCGTGAACGGATCTAAGAGTGTCACTAACACCCCTTATTGAGAGGAAAATCACTAAAGCAATCGCAGAACTGTTTGGAGATGCGGGTGCAACCGAGAACCTTGACGATATTGACATTGATGCTGAACGACATGCTGACACTATCGGCCACGTTGAGGACAACAGCTACAACAGGGCTGGGAGTGGTCGAGCGGTGATCGAGGAGACTGTAAAGCAAGTCGATAAGCACAAAAAGTGTGTATAAGCACAAGCTGCGTTTCATTTGCAATGGCTACAACTCTGTTCTTGGTCTCAACGGAAGCCAGTAGCAGGTACTCCCTGCCACTCTCTTGAAAGAGTTGGCCATAATCTACTTGGGACTTTAAGTTTCTCTTTTCATCAGCGAAGAAGTATACAATTGCTAGACTACCGACGGCTGCGATTTGGGGCACTCTGCTCTGGTTATAACGTACATTGCCGTGACGAGTAACTTTCCACCGGCGGAGACTGCCACTGCTGTCGCAGAGCCGGCACTCCTGTATATCGCAGCCCCTACCAAAGCGCCCAGCACCAGAGACAGCAGGAAAGCCACTCTGCGAGATCTCGGGCGGTTGTGGACGGTGAGCAGTTGCTTATCGATCATCAAGTCCACCCACGCAGCAGTAGCCATAGCCGTGCTGATTTCGGTCATATTCAGACTGCGAGATTGTACCACTTGGCTTCCAGATGCGAACGCCAGCAACCCTATCACCGTCAATGTCCAAGGGCCATCTATAGACACGCCCTTTGAGTACTGGATTGCTGCGGCTCCAAGTACAAGAGAAGTCTGTACAAAGTTGCAGAGTACGAGCCACCATCGTTTCCGAGGACCAATGCGGTGGCTGAGTTGCCCCGTAAGCCAGCCAGCACCGAGGAAAAGACCCAGGGCCATGCCAATGTTAGGTGTGATGAACATGTCGCCGTTGAGTTGTGGTAGTATCAACGCCATGCAAAGAAATATGGTGTTGCCGGTTTGGTTCGATACGAAACAATGGTAGTCCGGGAAAGTCGTCGCATCTAACATCCCTCACGTTTAGTATATGGCCGTTCATCGACTGGACATAGACTACAGGTACTTACCTTGGATACCCGTGCAGAAAGTCAAGATCAGCAATTGGACCTCGGCGAATAGCGAAGGATTGACATCAGCGGTCATATGATCCTTAAAGTGTTCCCAGGAAGTGCATTGCGATCTTGTGTGCTTTCGAGGCGTCTGGTGTTGGAGTTCCATCGTTATTTAAGAGCTCACTTTTGTTTAAGGAGTCAAGATGTCTGAGCAAAGAAATCAGTCTACGAAGAAATCATTCCGTTGCAAAAGGCATGGCTCGTTTATGAATGCCGGCGGTGGCGCCGAGAACCGTACAGACCGACCGGCATGGAAGGTTTGAAGCTGTAGACTAGAGACGGTACTAAGTCAGGCAAAGTAGAGATGGAGCTCGGTTGCCGTGAGATGCGTATCGTGGAACCAGTGTTAACTTTGCCACTGTACTTGCTGCCAACACCAGCCGCCCAGTCTCCTTCGAGGCGCAACCTTGTTCATTGTTCTGTGTGCAAAGCTTTCGTGAGGACAATAGACATCGTATTGCCAGTGGTGTAGTACGTTGAAGTTGGTGCGAGAGGAAGATCGTGAAAGCGGGCCGAGTTCCGACAGCCACCGATAGCCGCACCTTAAACCTGTGTCCGAACCACGGCAGCTTGCTACGGCTCGGCCAACATCGCAGGCAGCGATCTACCACATGACTATCTGAAGCGGTCGGGAACCGGCAACGGACGACTGGTTGCCTGCGTCCATGAAGTGAGATCTCTGTTGCATCCGCTGGCATCCTCCGTCACCCACGCGAAATGAGACGCGACGATCTGGTAGGTGGAGCGTGTCTTCGAAAATGACTAAGCACTTATGACAGCATCTCCCCAAGCTTGGGATTTTTCGGGCGTTTCCATACACCTGTCACAAACCTCGCCGCGCGCCCATCATGGCTGCAACAGGGATTAGATTCGTGGCCGATGCCCATGTGGCATATATCCAGAGCCTCGACACCAAGAAAGACGAGCTGGACTACTGGCTGACGGAGCACCTGCGTCTCAATGGCGTGTATTGGGGCCTCGTCGCTCTTCACCTGATGGGACGGCCCGACGCCCTGCCACGCCAAGAAACCATCGACTTCGTCCTCTCTTGCCAGCACGAGAGCGGCGGTTTCGGTGCAGCTCCAGGTCACGATGCTCATATGCTGTCCACAGTAAGTGCTGTGCAGATCTTGACCATGGTCGATGGCCTTGAGGACTTGGAGACTCGTGGCAGGGGAAAGGCAAAGGTCGGCGAATGTAAGCACCCCAAGCTTCGATCTATCTCCGGAACTTCTCTGATTGCGATCTTCCAGACATTTCCAACCTCCAAAACTCCCAAAGCGGCACCTTCGCTGGTGACGAATGGGGCGAAGAGGACACGCGATTCCTGTATGGGGCCTTGAATGCCTTATCCTTACTTGGGCTCATGTCTCTCGTAAACGTCGAAAAAGCCGTCGAGTACGTCCAGTCATGTGCCAATAGCGATGGCGGCTTTGGCGTAAGACCCGGTCACGAAACACACTCCGGTCAGATCTTCACATGTGTTGCAGCTCTAGCAATCGCTGGCCGGCTTGACGTCCTAGACAAAGACCGACTTGGCCAGTGGCTGAGCGAAAGACAGCTTCCTGGAGGCGGTCTTAACGGCAGACCGGAGAAGAAAGAAGACGTCTGCTACAGTTGGTGGGTACTGAGCAGCTTGTCGATCATCGAGCGTCAGCACTGGATTGACGGCAATGCGCTGATCTCCTTCATTCTCGAATCACAGGATGAGACAAATGGCGGCATCTCTGATCGACCTGGTGACATGGTCGATGTCTGGCATACTTGCTTCGGCATCACGGGCTTGAGTCTGCTGGGATATGACGGCTTGGAAGCCGTGGATCCTGTATACTGCATGCCGAAGAAAGTGACCCGGAGAGTCTTCGGGCGTTGAAAAGTCGGCCATCTTCACTTCGACTCGGAATCGTTGCCTGGCTTCATTGACAATCGTCCTCCACCCTCTCGCCATCTAATAACCTGCTCGTATCATTATTCCATGACAGGCAGGATACAAGGCGAGAGGAGAACAACTTGTTGGTTTTTCAGGGGTCTCGCTGTCGCTCTATGGCGTTCGCCCCGTAAAGTCCTCCACACATGCACCGTCCACAGGCACATGCAGCCAGTACGGTGTTGCCAGCGGCTTCGGCCAATATGAATAATGATCAATGATCAAGCTCAATAGAACAACATTCATCGACCATCTGTCTGTCAAAGATGCTCAAGCCCTGACCTCGTTGCCCGCCTGTAAAGGGACCACTTTCGGCATGATCTGCGAGCGATGATGTGCACGTCACTGTGAGCAGGTGCTTGACAGTGCCGGCAGGTGCCAGCCAGTGATCTCGGTAGCTGAGCGAATTGGAGCTGGCTGTGCCCAGAGCTGCACACCTTCCAATTTTCCTGGACTTGGACTTACTATAGGCGTTTGATCTTCGAAAGTCTGCGGGGAGCCTATTGTCCTGGATTGCTCGGGTCTCGTTCTCGCATGCCTCTGTCTCGAGCATACAGTCGTGGCAGGCTCAGGACTCCCTTCTTCCTGTATGACTTGAAGATCTTGCCTACGCATTTGTCCTCATCACTGACCCATTACAGCGTTCATTATTATCGTGGGTTCAGCGAAGTTTCTTCACAATTCTGGGGTCGTGCCTTCCCCCAACAGTCCTTGAAGTGCCTGCCAATCCCAAATCCCAGGTCTCTGACACAGCCATTGCCTTTGTAATTGCCCTCAGACTCTAACACTGCGGTAGCATTCGAAAGCGAGCGGACATGAACTGAAGATCAGCCCTATTCTATTGTTGTTCTCGAAGGCTGAGATGGCCCTCAGTCTATAGATCGCAGCTGCCTTTGATACTCGATACGACCACCCCTCACGCCTGCTTGGCTTTTCGATGCGAGACAGTAATCATGAGCAGCCGAGGAAGGACTAGGGGAAGGAGGTTCGTGGCTCCTACCGCGGTAAGGCTTCTCAAGCTACTTCCGTCTCTTCCACAATTGGTTCATCTGCCTGGGCCGGATCTGTGTACTTCGTTCAATCGTCGTCCGCTTATTCGCACTCTGTACTGCAGTCTCCTATACTGAACTTCATCACGCTGAGTTCCCAATCCCTTGCTTCTTGCTCTGTTGAGCAATCTTTTGGCTGGCCTCCCTCATGTGAAGCCTGGAGCGTATCGACACTCCGACCTGCACTGTCTGATGCTTCGTTCTTTCTCTCGTGGCTGCGACTGACTGTTGACGGCAGAACATGGCTTCAACGCCAGTCACGCTCGACCCCATCTCGACTCCCACGAATAGACAGATACCCCTTCTCTGTTCGGTTTGCCCTGAGACACCCAGGTTCTCCGACGTGTCCCATCTCCTTACCCACATCGCATCCAAGGGGCATCTTCATCATGAAACACAAACCAAGCTCAAAGCTCACCAAGACATCACTGCTGCACTTGCCCTTCAGCAGTACGAGCAGTGGTATCGGGATTTCGGGATTGAGACACTCTTGGTCGAGAGGCTGAGAGCAAAGCAGGTCAAGGAGGCCGCTCGCGGAAGACGTGCGCCCCTTCCGCCCCTGGTAGGAGGAAGCCAGGTGAGTACCCATTCCTCTTTAACAAGTCGATGTTCTGTCACTGACGATGCTAAAACCAGAGCAATAAGTCTAGAGGCACAAGCTTCGAGGATTTTGTCAAGGTGGAGGAGGAGTACTATTCGGATTTTCCCATTCTGCCAAGTCTCCTCTCCTCTGACTTCGACCATGAGTTGGCCGTAGACCATGTCACCGGCCCCGATATGATGGCCCTCAAGGGCCAAGTATGGCCAGGGATGGGCAAAATGGACCTGGCAAATGATGAGATGAAGAGGACGCGCAATCAACGGAAGCCGAAGTCCGTGATTGAACGGATGCGCCGGGCATCTCAGGGCATTGAGCCAACTGAGGTCGTCATGTCGAATGATCTTGAGGTCGAACGAACTCGAGGAGTCTACGACAAGACTTCCTCGCCAGAGCCAGACGATGCAGCACCAGTAAGTTCGACATACATGCGCTTTCATTCTGTCAGCTGATGATTTCTCAGGTCTCGGAGCGAAAACCGAAGCCGAGGCGTAAAAGACCAGCCCCGTTGGCAGAGATCTCATCGAACATTCCAAGACATCCACCTCGCACTGCACCTGGTAGAGTACCAAAGTCTGGTACACGAGCCAGATCACTTCGGGACAGACAGGGCGAGAATAGTGCTGGCCTCATCAATGCGTTCCAGCCTTACAAGCAGTTCGACAACGCCATGCTCGACGAGGCCGATACGTTCTTTAATAGTGGCTGGTCAGATGAGCCCGTCATCCGATCAGCTCATACTCTGGGATCGTTTCCATACGCGACATACTCACCCGCTCCTCCCAGGGACAACGGGTAGGTTGATCTAATGTGATCCCAAGGAGGTAAATCGAGGAAAACCATTGACACATTTTTTTTTGCAGTTTACGCGAACGCCACCCGATTCACTCCTTGAACCCGTTTGCACTTTCGAGTCGAGGATCGCCCACGTCAATCACAAAACACGGCGGCGGTCGAACGACAAGCCTCCTCGGCCATGGGCGAACGTCCTCAAGGGCTCCTGCCGCAAATCAGGACTTCTCCACAGGTAAACCCTACTCGGAAACTTGGCTGAAAGCTTATTTACACAGACAGGTGCTCTTTCACAACCCTCAACACCCTTCTCGCCCCCTGTGGCTAGATACCCGGAATCTTCGCGCCTGTCCATGCTATCCAACCATCAAGCGCATAGCCAAGCTCAATCTCCTTATCAGCATCAACCTGACGACCAGCAGAGAATGAAACAGGAAGATTTTGTCCTTTCCGAAAGTCCCTTTAGAAGCTCATCGTCTCATCATTTCTTTGGTCTCGCCGGACAAAACCCGCTCTTCACGCAGGATAACCGATACCCGGATCTTGGGAATCGCACGCTATCTCAAGCGCATGCATCGCCATCAGCATTCTTGCCTATCGACCGTGATCAAATCAGGGTCCATATTGACTCTTATGATAACCTGCCGCAAGGCTCTGAGAGCGACACCATCAAAGTTGAGCATGGTAGTTCAGTCACAGCTGAACAATGCCTTCAGAACAGGACTCCGTTCCCAAGTCGGTCAGCATGGGACCCGACTGGTGATCAGCACGAAAGTGGCGGCGGGAGACCAGACAACCTCGGCACAAACGACTTGGGCATATGAATGAGCAACCATTATCGAACTGCATCTCGGGTTGGGCGTGGCACAGCACGTCGCATGGTGGACGATGATCAACGCCATTTGTCACTGGGCTGCTATTCCCATCAACATCCAAGAGCTATACTTGGGAGAACCGATTGGGGCAATATGAGCACACGAGATGCATTGATATCTATCATGGGTTCATTCTTATACACCACTCATCGGAAGCCACCGCGGCATGGGCAAGTTTGCGACAAGGGTCACCGGCGAGAACCCGTATTAAAAAGAGTAGGTCTTTGGTATGTTGTGGCCTGTAGCCGATAGATGTGGAGTTGACCTTGAACAAAAATACTTTGATCTATACCCTGACTCCTACAACTGGTCGATGCTTGCGATTAGACCATCTACTTGGCAAGTATCTCCTTCGAACACGTTGCTCAAGATCTGGCCGATGCCGCGTAGTCGCTTAGCTTTCAGGTCCTGCTCCATCTGCTCTGACTTTAAAGCCGCTACATCTATGACTTTGCGAGGAATACGAGCAAGGCGAGCGACGTTCAAGCCATATGATCGGTGGGCCACTCCTTCCGCTACCTCGTACAAGAAAGTGATTTCCTCTTCGCCTTCAGCGCTCTCACTGGCCTCGAACTTCATATGGACGTTGGTGAGGCCAGGCACGCCATCGGCGAGGCGGGCAAGGCTTTGGTAATGTGTGATGAACAAAGTGAGGCATTTCGTCTCCTCGACAACATGCTGTAAAACAGCCTGAGCAATGGCGGCACCGTCATGTGTGCTTGTGCCGCGTCCTAGCTCATCGAGGATGACGAGACTGCGTGGGGAGGCAGAGCGAAGGATACGGGCTGTTTCCGACACCTCGACCATGAAGGTGGATTCGCCGGCGAAAAGATTGTCGCGGGCGCCAGCACGGGTGTGAATGGCGTCGCAAAGGGTAAGTGTTAGAGATGCAGCGGGTACGAAAGACCCGATCTGAGCTAGAAGGACGCTCAGAGCAAGAGCGCGGACGAAGGAGGACTTCCCGCCCATGTTTGGGCCGGTGATGAGGTGTGCGAGGGGGGCAGGGTTGGCGAGAGATGTGGTGAATGGGATATATGTGTCGAGGGTCTGCTCAGCCATTGGATGCCGGCCTTCCGCGATGGAGATGGATGGAGGGTCGGTAGAGGGCAGGAAAGTCGGTTTGGTGTAGCCACTTTGAGCGGCGACCTTGGAGAGCGACAAGAGGCAGTCCAAAGTCGCGAGGGCAGATACTGCGTCTCGCAGGGGTTGATAGTCTGCTGATATTGCTGCCAGAAGATCCTTGAATGCCTTGTCACAGGCAGCAGCAAGAGCTTCACGATACTGATCCCGCTCAGTTATCATGCGAAGGACTTCCGGCGTATGGAATCTTGATACTTTTTTCGTGCCGGAGATCTTGCTCCATGACGCAGGAACGTGCTTTATGTCTGTATTTGGAACCTCGATGAGGTACTCAATGCCTGCGACTGTAACATAGTCGACCTTCTTTTTCTTGATCTTCTCACCGGCGACGGTGCGATGCGATTCCAACTCGTGCTCAATGTGGGCGATGCTGAGCTGGTGGTCCTGGATATCCTCCGTCTGGAACTCATCTCGGAAGAAGCCGTAGCGATCATCCTTTCGTGCGGCTTCGAGGTTGATCTTTTCGAGGGGAGCGACCACCGAGTCGAGAATTCGAGGTAGAGAAAGGATGGCATCTTGGATCAGGGGCGAGGTGAAGCCAGTATCGTCGGCATTTTTTACCGTCGAGTACTGTCCAGCGATCTTTTGCAGGGTCTGGAGCACCGATAGAAGCTCTGGGCGAGTACACTTTCCGTAATATATGCGAATTAGACTCCTTTCCAGATCAGTCTTCGTACCTGTGAGAAGCCTCTCCAGTCGATCAGTAGCAGGGGATGATCGTTGATCTAGAAGTTCCTGTACGGCGGCGAGACGATTCTCAAGCTGATCCTTATCAAGCAGCGGTCGTCCAACCCACTTACGCAAGAGTCTATGACCAAAGCGTGTGAGGGTCTTGTCGAGCGCCCACAGGAGACTACCCTTTTCTGAGTGGTCTGTGGAATTGCGGTAGACCTCAAGACTTTCCAGTGTAGTACCGTTGATCAACATGTGAGATCTCGTGGTGAAGCTCTGAAAGTACTTGGTCAAGTCAAAGATGTGCTCGAGGCCGTACTCCTTGAGATGGGTGATCATGGCTGAGAGACAGATCGTAACTGGCTCGGGCAGCTTCAGAACCTTGTCCAGCAAAGCACTAGCTGTCTCGCTCTGAGATGCCTCCTTCACCTTGTCGGCGTAGAATTGAGTAACGTGGGAGTAAGCTTCGGCAGCCATGGTCTTACCCTTGGCCACACGCTCAACACGACTCCTGTCGCCAAATACGTTGGTTTTGCTTCCTGACAGGTGGCTGATGAGCTTCTCCGTACCCTTCGTCAGCTCACCCACAATCAAGAACTCGCACGGGGAGATGTGCAGAAGCCTCGTTTCCACCTCACTTCGCATGAAGCCATCCTCGAAGTTGTCATATATGATGTCGCCTGTAGCAGGCTGTACGGCAAGGACGCCCACATCCACTTTCTCGTCGGTGCCCCAGCCTTTGGCTTTCGTTTCGGTGATACAGAGAAGATATCCGCCATCAGGGGCCCCTCCTGTCTGCTGGTCCAATTCGCCATTCTCGTCGACATATGTGCCCTTGGTATAGAGATTCGTCAACTTGCGGATGAATGGTGTGTTTCGGTTGTCTCCTGCCTTCTTGAGGGCAGCTGTTTCGATCTGTCGAACCACGCCAACCTTATGTCCAGCGGCAACAAGACGCTTTGCGTGTACTGGGAGACGATGTACAGGAATGCTTGCCGATGCAAAACGATTGAGGTGTGCTTCTGAAGGATCTGTGGCATAACGTCAACTTAGGCTTCCACTAGTGGACTCCGGATGAGATACTCACGTTCATCGTACCGCATCTTCCCCGGGATGCACACGATACTCAGCTCTTTGGCGGCAATCCTTGCGTCCTCCCCGAAAAAGCGGAATTTGTAGCCAACCTCAACAATAAGTACCGTGTCTTGGTGCTGCCTCTTGATGTCCAAGAACTGGATCTCCATTGGAGTGAGCTTGCCCGTCTTGGCGCCTTTCTTTCGCGTCTTTGCTTTGGCGGGCGCCTCTTCATCCTCCTCGTCGCCATCATTATCGTCGTCGTCGGCCCCAGGGGCATCCTCGGCGTCTCTTCTTCGCCATGCTAGAGCATCTGGATGACCAAGCT
Source organism: Sarocladiaceae sp. CBMAI 1973 (assembly GCA_021347865.1). Lineage (NCBI taxonomy): Eukaryota > Fungi > Ascomycota > Sordariomycetes > Hypocreales > Sarocladiaceae > Sarocladiaceae sp. CBMAI 1973. Next base: position 23,916 of record WNLN01000218.1, read on the forward strand.
TCTTGACGAATTTTCGATGCAGTTCCTGATTGTGCTTCTTAAGCTCGACATCGTCTTCTTCATCTGCTACTTTGTCTTGGCTTGACTCGTCATATATGTATCGACCGGCTCTTGCGGACTTTGGGTTGGTGGTAGTGGCTTTTCGAGCCTCTGGCTGGGCTACGTCCACATTCTTGGCATCGACATTTTCAGAACCATTCGTCTTGGATCGCTTCGATAAATTTTCGGGATCGCCATTGACTCTGTCGTTGTCCTCCTCGAGTGGTCGTTTCCGTGATGTAGAGAAATCCGCATCTTGGCCTGGTGAGAGTGACTGTTGGTGCTTCTCGAACTGTGCTGCAAGACCATTGACAGTCTTTGGTGTGAAGAACGAGGTCAGAGACTTTTGTTTCTTCTCCCCGGACTTGGGCGCAGGCGCCATTGTGTTCAGCGTGATGATGGGAGCAGCATGTAGACGAATAGCTTCTGTTTGGCGGAATGTTCCATGACGCCGATTCACGCAAGTCGCGTCTGCCCAGAAGGGTACCGCGTTGAGTGGCCCCACTTCTTTGGTCGTTGGCTGGCTTGACAGTGTTAGAACCCGCTTGAACCATGGACCCTGCGAATTGCTTCCCACTGCACACCTATCCGTGCCACCTGCAAATTAGTTAGAGGATGCTTATTCTTCCAGGGACCTGACGAGCTTCAAACGAGTCCTATTATACTTGCGAATCGCATGTTTTGTGGTCTTTTTCTCGGTTGAATCAGCGGCCGCCATCAAGCGTTCAAGGTGGCATCGCGATACACCGGACGAAAGACCTCGAGCGCCTTAGGTTGAGAACACCCTAATGGAGTGGAAAACTTCAGCAGATACAGGTCGTCTGGACGTTTGCTCTTCGATAAACGTCCAGAGGTAGGGTGAATGATGGTCATACTACAGGCATGTCAGGTCAATGAGGGAAGCAAGCAAGGCGAACTGTGCTCATCTAACCTTGACTGACATCGCGTCGCAATCAAAGGTTCGGCTCACTCGGCTTGTGGCTTCTAGTTGTGCATCACTTCCTTCCAGGCGTATTCAACGCCCTCACGGCCAAGAATTGCAAAAGGTGGAAAGCATTTCCCCACCAGGTTCGAGGCCAAGACTACGGGCGCTTCGATCGGAATTGGAGCAATACGGTAGCAGCACAATCTGAGCTTCATCAACGTCCCGGCGCTTAAAGAGAGTCAAAAGTTGAGCTGTAGCCAATAAGGTGCCGTCTCGGCATGTGTTCACCCTCCAGTACCTGGGCCTCTCCCGTCCATCCCCCACCGCCGTGGAGCCGCCGTCGACTTGCTGGTCCAAAGATGCTAGGATGTGCTGGGCTAGGGTGCCAGCCGAGGAAACGCCCCGCCAAGGTCATGTCCAGTCAAGGGCCTTGAGGGCGGCAGACAAGCCTGGGGATGTGGATTCGGGAGCTTGTCGAGGCGCACTGCTGGACGCTAATGTCGTGGACAGCACAAGGCCTTTGGCGTGTTGTCTTGAGAAGAGAGCATTCGCTCGAGTATCATGCGTCCTCCATGGGGCTGTACGCTGCTAGCCGTCACGCGAATGCCTGCGAGAAGGCGGGCCCAGACCCAGAGTGATTGCCATGCAGAAGCCTAACGCGGACGCCGCGTGGTTCTCCCAAGCTCGGGGTGGAATTTGGCAAGATGAAGTCCTGCAGCCAGTGAGCATCGTTTATTACCCGTTGGAGCTCTGCGCACTCTGTCTCTAGAGCTCCCCTCTCCTCTCTCGTCCGTCGTCATCTGTCCAACTTCTTCCAACAACTATTTTCTGCCATATTCGTCTTTGCTACTATAATCTTCGGTTTGCGCACCTGTTCCGGCGAAATCGCTGACGACCTTCGACTCTCAACGGCGCTCGCGTTCAGCCCACTTAATAGCCGTGTTCCTGGCCAGGAGCCGTCCGGCCCAATCTGCGACCGACTTGGAGAAACCCCGCCACTCGCCCCAACTGCTTGCTGCAGGAAGACAAAGGAGCTGTTGGTCCCTTGGCTGTCATCTTTTTGTGCCTGGACGAAGTACTGCTGCCTTTGTCTACTTCTATTCAGCCCTGAACTTCCTGGCCTTACACTTCATTGCGGCCTCATTTTGCATTTTCTGGCCGAGCTCTTGTCTGACACAAATCCCCACGTCTCGTTGCGCCAGCGCTGCTTACTGCGCTGTGGGCGCTTATATCGTCATATTCACGAGAGGGGCAGCTGTGTGAAGCTCGCGACCCCGTCAGCTCGTCGATATGGAGCGCAGTCGTGGTCTACCCGACCAGGAGATGTTCCTGAGCAATCCAGCACCGGCTGGTGAAGACGGAGGTGATAGTCCAACTGTCGAGCCTCTGCGCATCTTCAAGCCTCAAAGTCCTGCCAACGCTGGCGTCGCATCTGGTCACCGGTACCCAACCCCGCCATCCGCCTTCAAACAATCATTTCCACTGCCTCCCGGTGCCTCGAGCTCAGCAGCACCTCTGCCATTTCCCGATGATGATGAAGTTCACAGGCCTACTCCGCCGGCGCAATACGGGGCAAGTTACAACACTGCCATGAGCCCGCGCCTGGACACGGCCACTGGGGAGAGGAAACCTGGCCTAGCCGAGCGTAGGGGCGCCGCACCGAAGCCCATTCATTCTCCAACAAGTCCAGATGGAGATGCAGGATTGTTCGCAAGACCTCTACAGGATCACTCCAGACCAGGCTCGAATCCCGCATACAACGACTACCAACAGAAGCCGTACTACCCTCCTCCAGGTGGCGCAAGCCATTCGGCTTCATCGAGCAACACCTCACTTCATGCTCCTGGCGCCGGAGAGCCCGAAGGCGGCAGTGGTGTCAATCGGTTTGCATCCACGGCATCAGTCTCAACTACCCGCGCAAGTCGAGGCTCACCACCCCCTCCAGAGACACCTATCGTCGAGCCTGGTCAGGCCCCTGGCGCCGGCGCCGGCGGCATCGAGGCTCGTTATGCTGCTTCTGGCATCTCCGGCACGGCGACTCTCAATAGTCTACAAGCGCACCAGGTTCAAAGTGCTGCTGCGTCTCAAAGACTCGCACAATATAACAATGCCCGTCCGCCTCAGCGGCCCTGGACGCCGACCGAGTCGCCTGGGCAAGCACCATCCGGACCCCCGACTGTATACCAAGGAGCCAACCCCGTCTCGAGTCCTCCTCCCACGCGAACAACCTTCAGCCCTCCTCCTCAAGCTCCTGTACAGACTCCAAATGGTACCGGTGAACAAGTCAACGCTTTGGAGCAAGATATGCAAGGCCTCAGTACCAATGATCCTCCGCCAGCATACTCCAGCGTGAACCCCGGCGGCAAATCATCCTATCCAAATGAGAAGAACAGGCCACAACAAGCGGGCGCCAGCACCTCAACGACGCCCGCAAACAATGCCTCTCCAGCGCCAGCTAAGCCCGCGGCAGCTCCAGTGCCTGTCGCCGCGGCGGCTCAACAGCACCCAGGCCACCCCGCGTTTGCGAATGAGGGCCAAGCCTCTGACCAAGGAAGCCAGAGCTCGCAGGTAACACCGACACCTTCGACACCCTCACTACAGACTCCGGCGATAGCATCTCCTCCACCACTGCCTGAGGGCTGGATAGCTCACTTGGACCAAAATTCTGGGCAGTACTACTATATCCATCTTGCCACCCAAGCAACTCAATGGGAATTCCCGAAAGGTCCCAATCCGATCGCTCATGAGCAGGCACCGCTGTCTCCTACTGCTTCTACTTACGGCAATCCTCTGGCTTCTCCAATGTTTGGAGGAAAGCAGCCTATGGCATCGCCGATGTTCGCGCCTCATACACCAGGCTACGCAGAGAGTATCATGAGCGTGGCAGCCTCACAGGCGCCATCGACAAGCGGGTTCACGGGTCCGCCACCGAGTGCTGGTGTTGACATGTACCGAATCCAGCCAACGAACGGCGTGTACTTTGGTCCATACCTGCGATATGTGAACATGGACATGGAGAAGGGTCTTTGGCTTGGCAGTATCCTGATTGTCACCGATGCGCCTCAGCCGCCCACGATTCATTGTCATTTAAGCAACGACTTATCCCCGAATCCGAGACAGTTGCAGCCACACGTCATTTATACACATCAGCGATGGTCTTTCCATAAGTACGATATGGATTTACCAATGAGCGAAGCCGGGACCGAGCGATGGACGTATGCTGTGACCTCCCACATGGGCTGCACACGGTATGAGTTTGCGATAGCGGGTCGACACGAGACAAGCTGGCGCTTCATTGCTCACTCTGGCAATGATTTTGCAAGCAGCACTTCGCAGAACGAGCGGGCACGTCTTGGGGGCGTCGGCTTTATGTGGAAGGATGTTCTTCAGAAGAATGTCGATTGTGGAGGTTTCCACGTTCAGCTAGGCTTGGGCGACCAGATCTACGGAGACAGGCTGTGGAAAGAGGTCCCATTACTCAAGCAGTGGCTAGCGATGAGTGGTCGCGAGAACAAGAAGAATGTTCAGTGGACAGCAAGACACGAGGAAGACGTTGCGCACGCCTACTTCCACTACTACACAAGTCACTTTGATCAGCCTTTCCTCAGGGAAGCTTTTGCTCAGATTCCTCACATCCTGCAGATCGATGATCATGACATGTAAGTCATGCAGAACTGGCCCCTAGCAAATTTTGATGCTGACAATCTTAGCTTTGACGGTTATGGCTCATATCCCGAGTACATGCAATCGTCGCCGATGTTCAAAAACATTGGCCGAATCGCGACCGAGATGTACCTCCTCTTCCAACACCACACCACGGTCGAAATCCTTCGCAATGTTAGCACCGATCACGATATCTTCACAGTCACAGGTACCGGATGGCATTTCGTGAAACACCTTGGACCGGCTATGGTGGTTGTAGGACCTGATTGTCGCTCGGAGCGAACTCAAGCTCGCGTTATGGCTGGGCCAACCTACCAGGGGATCTTTCCGAAGATCGCGACCTTGCCGCCTAGTGTTCAGCATTGTCTTTGGATGGTCTCGGTTCCGATCATCTACCCTCGTCTCGAAGCTGTCGAGAGTATCGCGAACACTGTTGCAGCGGGTAAGAAGGCTGTCAACACGACCTACAACATTCTCGGCAAGGTGACTAGCTCTGTCGCCGGCGTTGTGGGTGGAAAGGAAGTTGTTGCTCAGGGATTCACCCAGGTGAAGAAGGCTGTCGGAAAGACTGGTCTGATGGGCAACGTGCTCAACCAATTCGGCGAGTTGGATATTCAAGAAGTGTTGAAAGATATGTGGACGCATGACACCAAGGATCTCGAGAGGACCTACCTCATCAGGACGCTGCAAGGTATTGCTCAGCAGAAGGGCTTGCGCATGACATTCCTTTCCGGAGGTAAGAGTGATTCCTGCTCAATTGAATGTACGAATGCATACTGACATAGAACTACAGACGTCAATGCCTCCGGCGCCGGCTTGTTCCACGACCCTACACACCCCGGTGACCACAAGACGATGTACCAGGTCATCTCTTCGCCTATCGTCTCATCCCCGCAGAGCAATCACATGCTCAAGATGCTGCACAACCAAAAGACTCTGTACGTGCCTCAGAACGGTCACAAATCAAACCACGAACCGTCCGATACGAAGGAGGACATGATGGAAATATTCCACACGGATGCATCTGGTGCGGCCCGGGAACTTAAGAAACTCATGGGCCGTCGTACGTACGCCGCATTCGTCTCCTACGATCCGGATGCAGCTGCGCAGAACCAGCCTCCGTTCAGCCCGAACCCGAGCATCAGCAGTGGAGGGCAGGGCCAACAAGGTTTGTCGAAGCTGAGTCTTGCAGTGGACTTCGTTGTGCAGGGAGATGGCCCGTACATGTCGACAACGAAGTATGGCCCGGTGATCATCCCACACCTGGAGTTTGGCAGATAGATAACTGGATAGCGAGCGTGAAGTGGATAGAGAACCTGTGGTCAAGGATTTTGTTCTTTCTTGGATACAGATTTGGTGTTGCCCGATTTGCAAGCACATATGATATAGTTCGATTAGCGGTTTTAGGCATCAAGAAGGCGTACTTAGCACTTTGTGTATCACTAGCTCGTGTCGTGAGTGTTTGATCGATACCAAGTGGTGCCGATGGTGATAGCGGCGGCGGTATAGAGACCAAATGTGCAGTCGGCACCTTGTAAGAGTTGACGGAAGCTGAGCCCCTGAACGCTGGCCCACTGAAGGAACAACAGGAAAGGCCGGCAAGACACTACTGAACACATTGAGAGAAACAAATGAGTGTAATGTGCCCAGGAGGATGGTAATCGAAGGGCAGGGTCGAATGTTATGCGCATTCTGCATGATTGAGGTAGATTTTGATCATTGGTACATGTCATACATAAATTAAAACTAAGGCTAAAATACATGGCGCTCATTATATACGTTAATCTTTCTGTTCTCTCCTGTGGCTTACTGGCGACACTGTGAAAGTTCCCTTGTCGAATGACAGCGACGATCTTCTCGAGTCTCCCGTCGTCGGTGAAGATACCATGGATTCATGGCCCGGATAGCTGGGTGGCGGGATCTCGTCGGCGGGAAGTTCCACGGGATCCATGCTGTGGGTGGGCAGCTCTTGTGGTGCAGTGCTGTCGCCTACCATCTCATGACGAGCCGTGTCTCCAGAGACCTCGGTCACGGCTGTGCCTTGTCTAATGGCCATCTCACTCATCTGAGAATCAGGTGTTGAAAGAGGGGAGATTTCCTTGGGTTCTACGACGGATTCTAGTCTTGCTTTCTCGGTGGCTCGCTTGCGTCTGACACGCCAAAGAAGGACACTGAGCACAATGAGGGCGACAACGAGGACGCCACCGATGGTGCCGATGACAATGGCGAGGACATTTGGACCCGAATCGCCTTCGTCGTCTGCGTCGGATGCAGTTGTCGAAGTCGCCTCTGAGGAGGAAGTTGATGTACTAGTTGAGCCTTCGCTGTCGGTGGCAGTGATACTGCCGGTGACTTGCTGCTCGAATATGGGCCCGTCGGATTGAAAGGTTGCGACCGTTGCCGTCACGGTGACATAGCCGGTGTTGGAGATGGAGATGGCGGTGGTGACGAAGGGACCGTATGGTACGACGGTGGTAGGTTCGTCTTCGGTTATGTCGACCTCTGCGAACTTGAAGGCTGGTGAACTGCAGCCGAAGCCGGTGGTCATATCCCAAAGCTGGATCTCGTAGGTTTGATTTGCAACACCTCCAGTGATGTTGATGGGTGGTACCCAAAAGACTGAGCCTTGCGACACATTGCCTGTTGTCACATTACGATTAGTATATATTGACCAACAGATCCAAGCAGAATAGAGAAAAGCACTCACGAGCAATGGCACCGACAAAGGCAACCTCTGAGCCATCCAGACTGTCGAGCAGAACATCGCGATTCGAGGATCCGTCGGTCCAGATCAAGACGTTCGGTTGTCCGGGGATGAGGACATCTTCAGTCCAGTCTGTGGTGAGGAAACATCTTTCAGAGGCTGCACCCGCGGCCAGCGCGAGGACAGTCGTGAAGGCCGCAATAATCGTTCGACGCATTCCGGATGTCGTGTGTTGTGGCAAAAGGGAAAACCCAGGACCCGGTGAAGGTGCCAACTACGCCAGTCTGGCACGCAGGGTCGAGAAGTTGATAATTTGTCCAGCAATTGTAGGTCGTGATCGGTCAATCGGTCAATGAATTCATCAGTACAAGAAAACGAAGAGAATGTGAGGAAAATTACGCCTAGTGATGGGATGGGATGAAATGGAGGGAGGGATCGCCCGGCTTGAGAGGGACGCGGTCACAAGAACCGGCAGCGAGCGAGCAAGCGAGGGCCTCTCGGTGGAGCCGATTAGCAAAAAGTCAAAACTCCACCAAGAAATCGGAAAATCAATGCGGAACCACGCGCTCGGAGGAAGAGACTGGACCAGACTGGGCTAGGCTCGAACAACATTGACGGCATTGCTGGTGTTGAATGGTCGGACTCGAGCGATGACCCGCCCACGAGAGGCGTCGAAGGGCGATAGGAGAGCCGGGCGACGTTGAAGGCATGCAGGAGAGTTTGACCATTTCGGGGTTACGTGAGGAATAGAGTTTCTCCTATACAAAGGAATGCCAGTGATTGGATTGGACTGTATTGAATTGTGCAAGTCGAGGCGAAGACCAACCTTGATTTTATGCAGATGCCTCCCGTTATTAAAGAAGTGGTTTGTCTCCTGCCTGTGGGTCGAATTCCCATCAGTGACGTGAGGCGACACTAAGACCCTCGCGAAACCCGGCGACAATGAATCGTGTATGCGCAAGTCATCAGCAACGCAACAGGTACATATCCGCAACAGTCAAGAACTTACCACATGATAGTCTATGGGCTTCTCAGCTACTGTACTTCGTGGGAATGAGCTGGGATGGTCTCGATGTAGCTTTCCAGCCTCCTCAGTGCCTCTCGTCGCAAGCATTAGGCCTCTTCCTCGCACCCTTGCTTGAGGAGCAGGGCTTCCAACGAGCGCAAGTCGAGAATCACGATCGGTTCACGAGCTTTCTGTCCGTACTCTCGTAGCGCAAGCACACTGCGAAGTTTCTCGATAGCAGCATCGACTTTTCCTCCCGTCGCCAGGTCTACCTCTACAACGACCTTAGTCGAGAATGCAAGGATCCGTGCAAAAAGACGCAAGGCTTAACTGTCGACTCTGACTTTGACCTTGCCGACTGTCGAAGTAGTCAATCCATCGGCGATTCTGCTCTTGATGAGGGCTTGTATAACGCGAACTTTCGTGTTGGAACTGATGCCATCTGCAAGGTATCTGGCTTGAAGGGCAACAGCGGCAACCCTTTCACCATGCTGCCCATATCCCATTCCATATCAATATCCAGGGCGAGATAGCTCTCAGCACGGGTGGCAGCTCTGGTCTCGGGTTCGAATATGGCCGCCAATTGCTTCAATGCAAGCTGAGCCATCTCGTTATCACGAGTCGATCACAGAAGCGAGGCGATGGCACCGCGGCCAAATTACGCAGCGAGTTCCCCGGTTCCACTTTCGATGTCTGGGTACTGGACATGGAGTCATATGACTCTGTACTTGGATTTGCCGCTCGTTGTCGCGATGAGCTTGACCTTCCCAGCTTCCATGTTGCGATTCTCGATGCTGGACTGGGCAAACAGTTTTTGAGCGATGCAGCGGCACCCGTGGGCGCGAGGTCACTCTCCAGGTCAACTCCTTTCCAAGTGTACTGCTCGCGATTCATCTAATCCCTCTGCTCAAGACACAGCCCGAAACTCCGACTTCGGCCTCTACCAACCCAACTCGACTGACTATGGTCGCCTCTGGGACAGTTTTCTGGGCTGATGCAGATGGGAGACCCGACCAAGGAATCTTCGACGCCATGAATGACTCTAAGATTTTGCCGGAATGGAGTCATACAAAAAGACCGAATTGATGCTCATCATGTTCAGACGCGTAGAATTTTCATTCCATCTGGTCCATGGATAGTCTCAAACCACCGTCACCGTCTTGATGCTTACGCCCTTCTCTCCACCAACCCTCGACTCTTCCTCCGTGATGCTGCTCTCGGAGCCACTACTCACGACACTACTACCTTGTCGCCTCTCATGCTCCGTCCGCTTATGCATCCAATACGCAAGCGATGCCGCCAGTCCCGCCTGAAGAAGCAGAAACGCCGCGGCCGTGTAGTTTCCGCTCACCACGGCAGGTTGGTCGACGATCTTGAACACTGCCAGAGGAATCGTCGCCACAGCCACGGAGCCCCATACGTTAAGACCTGCAAGAGCGAAGGCTCGAGTGGCTGGATCTCCAGCACTGTATATCCATATTAGCACGAACCTGATGGCAAAGAGTGAAGTGAACGTCGAATGGCTTACAGGATCTCGTTGGTCCATGCCCAGAACATGCAGTTCGCCGACGCACCCCAGCCCGAGTTGTAGTACAAGAACCATCGGCCGGCTTTGTTCGACGGGAAGACTGGGGTGGCGGCCAGGGCCAGCACAAAGATAGCATTGAGAGTGCAGCCAAAGACCATCGGTGGCCACCGTCGTCCCTTCAGGAATGAGTCACCTGAGCTGCTGTCAGTCATCGCAGAACTACCCCTGAGAAGGATGACCTACTGATCCAGGCCAGGGACAATGTCGTAGTCATGATAATTGCGTATAGTGGCGTTGTGTAGTTGTTGATCTGCGGCACCGAGAACGATCCCGGCTTGACTTCGTTCCATGCCTTGAACCAGAAGCTCAAGCTAATACTGGGCTGCATACCAATCATGTCTACCATTCATGTTTAGTATCACGATCACTCGGGAGATGGAATATGAGTTGACTCACTGCAGACAGAAATGAGCCACAGGATCCAGACATGCGGCAGAGTGAACCACCCTCCAACCTGTCGCCACGTGAGCTTGTCCAGCTTCACCTCCGCCTCCTTAGGCATGCGAGCTCGTGCGAGTTCACATTCGGCTTCCGAGAACATGAAATTCGGCTTCAGCTTTGAGGGCACTTCTGAGAGCAGGAAGAACTGGGGCACGAGGATTGCCGTCGATACAATGCCATCGAGCAGCATCAGCTAACTCCGGTATTAGCATGACGATACCTCCAGACTCACAGCAAGGACTTACCCAACGCCAGCCACTGAGGCCATTCTTGCCTGTCAAAGTGACGTATGCTGCTGACTGAAGGTACGAGTTGACCATGGGGCCGATCTGAGAGCTAGTATTCATGAGGGCAAGTCGCTGTAGAGTCGATTAGTCTCACGCAATGCCGAATAAAAGGGATTGACCGTACCTTTGCTAGTTCTCCCTTTTGATACCAGCATCCGCCCAGGTACATGACTAAATACGAATTAGATATAGGACAGAACGAGCGGTCGCGGGCGCAGAAACGTACTGCCAGAGTAATGACCGCTACAGTAGTTGTCAGTAAATGCTCGACCAATGCTAGGGAGCATACCTCTTACGTTGAAAAGACTCCTGTCAGGGCTCGAAGAGCATACATTTGTGTAGGAGTATGCATGAAGGCCTGGCCAAAGGTGCAGATTGTCCATCCAAGCTGGATGCCACTATTCCGAAGTCAGCGAACCATTGATACAATCTCCACCCTGCGTCAAGTTTTCCTTGTAAAGCGATAGTTGGGTCCAAAGTTGAGTGAACTTACGGAATGAAATACTTGGGGTTGACTCGCACCAACAAGAGACTCGAAGGCCACAGGGCGATAATCATGCCGATATTGTAAGCCGTATTGGCATAGTTGAGTTCCTGATCAAACATTAGGGATATTCTAGCAATATCCATCACCAAAGACAGTGACTCACGTTGCCATAGAAGCTGAGCTCCTCCTTCATACCACTGACGTACGCCGTCTGCAGATTCGCCCGATCAATGAACTTGGAGAAGGTCCCAAGCATGCCAAACAGAACGAGGGTACAGTCGATCTTGCGGATCAGTCTGCGCTCCTCGGGGGACTTATCCCATGTATCCCAAATGTAGCTGTACCATGGCCGGTTTCTCGTAGAAACATCGATACCATTGGAGATGCCGTTGGTGTTCGGTTTCTTCTCGGACTCAACCGTCAGCACCGCTGGAGGCGTATTAGCAGAGGTGATGGGTTCGTGAGACATGATCTTAGGCTGCTCTGTGTCTCTCGGTTTGTCATTCCATCCTCTTGCAGAACTCAGTAGTCAAGGATGATCTATATAACCACTAACTATCCACGAAATCCTGTATAGACTAGCTTCCTCGCCCTGTGAAGTCGCCATTGTGGATCGTCGTGACGATCTCTCCCAAGACTCTGCTAGAGACATTTCCAATCTGTCAGTATCTTGAATCTACATGCTTATCTGCCTGCCGAGGCATACAAGGCAATTTTGACAGGCTATCATCCCCCGGTTCACAACATGAAGTGGAGTGACTGGCAAGGGGGCAAAGGCAGCCACTCAACACTATAGACCAATCCCTCTAGCCTACATCTTTTCTCTCGCCGGTATCGCAGAGGTCAGGGCTTCAAATCAATTAAAATCATTGCTAGGAACCATGTGTCCGGTAACAAGTCGGCTATACGAGTCCGAAGGAGTGGTTGAACCTATCATATCTCATAGTGGACGATCACGCAATTACGCCAAGTCTATGCAAAGCAACGCTACAAAATCAGGGACTATGCGATAGGATATGTCTTTATCCTTCTTTACTAGTCTAGGACTTTATATGGGGTTTGCAGGCGGATATACAACGTGCAACTTACATGAGGGGCTTGTTTGTGTTGCGGCGTCGAACCAGCTCATCGGCTTGCAGCTTAGGTTATGTTAGCGACGCTGCAATGATCCCGGCTGGACTTGAGAAATCGATCACAGGCATAATCGACATTGTCCAAAGCCTCAAGTCAAAGAGCATCCAAAGCGACAGCTCCTAAAATGCCTTCAGGCCAAGAGGATGGCGTCCAGCAGGACAATTCACAGCTCAAACGCACTCCTCTGGTATACTCGGGATCTCTCGATGAATATGAATCGCTGGACCTTACTGCAGCTATTGGCCGAGAGTTTCCTAAGCTCCAGCTGAGCGATATTGTCAGTGATGACACCAAGATCCGAGATCTGGCGATCCTGTGCTCTTTGAGAGGGGTGGTCTTCCTTCGCAACCAAGATATCTCGCCTGAACAGCTCAAAGTCCTCACACAGAAGCTGGGTGTCTTAACAGGCAAGCCTGAAGAGTCCACTGTGAGTTGTATGTACTTTGGTGTTGAACACTCATGCTGACACCGATCAGTTGCACAGACATGCCTTGAGCAGCAAGGACAACAAGAAGAACTGGGACGCCAATGGTGAACACGATGAGGAAATATTCTACATCTCTTCTGTCAGAGAGATGGAGAATCACTCCAATCGATTTGATGGCAAATTACCCAAGCTCGCTTCATACCTTTGGCACTCTGAGTAGGTCATCGTCGAATGAGGCTCAAGTAAAAGATGGCCATCATGATCTGACCCGTGATAGCATCACCTTTGAGCACGTTCCCTCGGACTATGGCATCTTGCAAATGGTCGATCTGCCCAGCGACACAGGCGGCGACACCATTTTCGCCTCTGGATACGAAATGTTCGACCGCATGTCCCCTGCCTACCAGAAACTCGCAGAAGGTCTTACAGCTACACACTGGCAGCCTGTGTTTTCACGTATCATGAAGAGCACGAGTGATCCTCTGATCACAGACAATCGAGGTCACCCAGAGAACAAGGGTCTTGATTTCGAGGCTACCCATCCTGTCGTGAGAACGAACCCAGTCACCGGCTGGAAGTCGCTCTTTGGTGTTGGCCAACAAATTCATGATGGCAAGATCAATGGCTTGACTGATAGAGAAGAGGAGCAACTCAAGACATATTTCCTCCAGCTTGTGACTGAGAATCACGATCTTCAGGTACGGTTCCGATGGTCAGCCAATGACATTGCCGTTTGGGACCAGAGGTCCACGGTTCACACTGCAACAATGGTAAGTCCAACGCCCAACTTCAGGTGACGCTTGACATTTGTACTGAATGGTCCCTTGTAGGACTACCAGGGAGAGCGCAAAGGCATCAGGATCACTAGTGTGGGCGAGAGGCCGTACCTGGACCCAGCGAGTCTGTCGAGGCGGCAGGCATTGACGCAGACGGCGGGTAGGAAGAGAGCGGCGGAAGAGTCGATACCTGCCACTTCCGAGGGTCAGTCGAAACGACCTAAGGTGATGGCAGATATCTAGCCGCTTCACAGGGTAGAGGCAACTTCAATCTTAGGAACAAGGACCACTAGGTCCTGTACAGCTCGTAGCTCTTTCACATCCGTACGGTCCAAATTGAGTCCATGTTCCGTTGACGCCATACAAGCTAATGTGCAGCACCAACACATGCCAAGACCTGAGCCCGCCACTCCCAGCTAGAGATTATCACAGTGAGAGACCAAAGCTCAAATACAGCTGCACTCCTGGTGAACTATCATCCAGATGAGGGGTTCTCTCCGTTAGGCAATGATGGTATCCCTCAGCGCCGGTGTCGGTAGGTCCCCTGCCCAGCCTTGTCGGGGCGAGGTCCGTCCGACAGTCTAATTCAGCCCTGACATGTACCAATTAGACATATCAACCCCCTCTTTCGGCAATCTTAGACAAGGATCATTTTCTAAGTTGGATACGTCGATATCTTGTGATGATGTATAAGTGGCCCAATTGGGGATGCTTGCTGCAGGACTAAAATGATGCCATCGCGCCACCGATTCCGTGATGCCCAATTGAGGTGTGAACCCCGCGATAAACAAGAGACTCTCCTCAGAACCACGTGAAGGCAACCAAGATATAACTTATACTTGCTATAGTAGCCTAGATCCATCCATCCCAATAACCGACACTACATCATCCGTCGATTGAGAACCCGGAAGGTCAACATACCGCATTCGTCGCTTCACTTACACGGATTGGCTACACTATCGACACCAGCACCAAGAGACCCTGCATACAATACAGAAATGGCTACGTCAATTCAGCAGAACCTGGTGGAGAAGAACAAGGAGTACGCAGCCAGCTTTACCCAGGGCGACCTCGCTCTGCCCCCGGCTAAGAAGTATGCCGTCGGTAAGTGCCTCCCTTACACCTCTGGTGTATACCAGTATATCTAATGTGCAAAGTAACCTGCATGGACGCGAGAATCGACTCCCACGCCGCCTTCGGCATCTCCCTCGGCGACGCTCACGTAATCCGCAACGCCGGCGGCAACGCAGTCGATGCCCTCCGCTCCATCGTCATCTCCCAACAACTCCTCGGCACAAAGGAAGTCATCCTAGTCAAGCACACCGGCTGCGGCATGCTCATCTTCGACACGCCAACCGCCACGGGCCTCGTGGAGAAGAACCTCGGCGCCGACGCCAAGTCGGAGCTGTCCCGGTTCGTCGGTGGGCAGGGCGAGTTCCAGACTTTTACGAACCTGGAGCAGGCTGTGAAGGATGATATTCAGTTGCTCAAGGATAGTAAGTTGTTGAGTGATGAGATTGTGCTGTCGGGGTGGATCTATGAGGTGGAAACGGGCAAGACTAGGCAGGTTGTTTAATATGTGACGCAAGGAACTGCAGCCAGATGGTTGCAGTCATCATCTGAATCTATAAGACAATTTTTACGGCGATATCAAGGTTCCGTTTATTTCCTAATGCATGGTCGTGTGGACGAGATCGTCTGATCGACGCCCAGACCTTATCAGATCTTATCAGATCAAATTCTAGCCAAACGACTAGCGTAGCCGCAATAAGCCAGGCATTATCGCGAGTCATGACGATCAGCTCGTACCAATAGAGAAAGTCTAGGGTTTCCTTCCCCAGACGACCTTGATGGTGAAGTATCCATGAATGCCGGGGTCCCGGATCTCTTTCCGGAGACGCGCAGCATAGACGAGGACCTCCTCCCTGGTCCAGCCCTGCGTTGCTGCCATGAACGACACCCAACCCTCGGTGTCCTGCTCCAGTGTCGCCTGCGCGAATCTGCCCACCTCCTTCAGCTTCTTGTCCTTGGGCCAGCGGCCGATCGGAGACTATTGCAGTGGCATTTTGTCAATATGGAAGAGGGAATTGGAGATTTTGGTGGAGGTGAACAGCAGGAAAGGGGTATAAGCCTACCTTGACAGTGAACTCATCGATGTCGACGAACCCAGCAGCCTCCATTCCAGATCTCTGCAATCCATCATCGACCATGGTGAAAGTCCTCCCGAAAGTCTTGCTGCCCTCAACGAACAATTTGCCCCACTGGTCCATAGCGCTGCCTTCGAGGACGGTCTCGTCATCACTGATCATGTATGGCGACGCCTCGAAACTCTCCACGTAGCCACCAGACCGGCAGCTACGAAACGCCTCGACGAAGAGCTGGTTCCAGTCGACGATGCTGCCGGTTAGGTAGCGCATGTGGACGAAGTCGAGAGTGCCGGGCTCGAAGGTCCACTCCGTGGTGCAGTCTTCCATTTGGCTAACCAGATTGTTAGCATGATAAAAGCTGGTCTGGGGAGCTCATGTGTATCAAGTGTCTGGTGTGGTCAAGCATTGCTGTTGTGATTGTCAGAGAAAGAGAATAGTGTGCTTACAACTCCAAATTCGGTGGGATCCAGCCTGGCTGAATGGGCGAGATGTCGGTACCGATCACAAAGGCTTCAGGGTGCTCATCTGCAAAGTCACTATCGAGACGTTAGCTCGGATTCACCCACATGCGAGCGGATGGACACATACATCGCCCACAGCCCCGGTCCTGTGCCAATATCGACGACTTTCTGTGAAAGGTGTTTTCTAGTCAGCAGATGAACAAACGGACATTTGGTATTATGTGTCAGGTGCACCAACCTTTAGCTTGTCGCCCAGCGGCGCGAGATGCAGCTTGCCGCCAATAGCCAGAGTCAAAGCATGATGGCTATAAGTCTCATCAACAATTGCGTCACTCGAAGATAGAGATGGAAATGAGGAAGAACTCACGCCAAGTCCATCGATTCATTTTGTCTCGAGTCATTGGAGCCCCTTGTAGAGAGTCAGTCGATAGCCACGCTTGTATACCATCATCCCAGAGCGGGGTGTCGAGCTATACGTACCAGTACTGCGCGTTTCCTCTCTCACTATGATACGTCCTGCCGTGGATGGTACGGTAATTCAGAATGCTCGAGCTTATGGAGGCGGTGGTGTCGGCAAGGCTGTCCTCATCGCCGCTATGAACATCGTCACGGTCCTCGGTGGCGGGTGCCGCAGCCACAAAATTGTCAGGCTCATTATTGCAAGGACTTGAACTAGGAAGAGGATTATTAATTACAGCCGCAGGTTGTTCTGGTGCAATAACGGCGCTTGCAGGCTGTTGGACCGACTCAGTCGTGTCGACTGGTGCAGTAGTTGCCGTGGTATCTGGAGGGCTAGGCATTTTGGGCGGATAGGATCTACAGACTTCAAAGAGGGAAGAGTTGCCAGTTCGTGATTGAAAGGTTTCCTTCTTAATCTGGAATCTTCAAGGTTCAGAAAAGCACAAGTATGTGCGTGACCTGCACAGATGTCAGTTGCATGAAGGAAGTGGGAAGCAGGATTAGCGCACTCCGCAGTCTACTGGCGTTCGCGAGCCGAGATAGCTCCCGCCTCTGAATGGCCACTAACGTAAACCTTGACATGGATGTGCATGCATTAATCAGGCGTTTATGTGGGTGTTGGATGTCGTGTCAGTATGGAGTCGCCATGCCAGGCCACCTGGCCATGTCGCTTCCTTGTCCCTGCAGGTTGGATGCAACATGGCCCCAGGCGCTGTCAAACACCTCGTTGCGTCGCGTGTGGCGGCGAGCGCCGGCATTGTTGCCGAAGCATACAATAAATAGCAACAACAAGTGTCAGAGCGGGACTTGGGTGAGGTTGATGATGTTCGTGATGTTCGGCGATTGGTTTGAGCCCTTCCCCGCAACGTTGCTAGTGCAGGGTGGAAGAAGGTCCTAAACATGCGTGTGGATACGAAGTCTAGATACCTTTAGTAGGCTCCCTAATGCGAGCACTGCAGGGACGTCAACTTCAGGTTCCATAACCCGGCTACCGCGGGTGGCTACAAACCCACATGGTTGAGGCTTTATCTACAAGCAGGACTTGGATTAGAGAACGTATTTCAACGGTATCCTCGTAGATAATGCTACGGCGTAGGGATACCGATTGAAGGGACTGCCATGAGGATAACAATATCTATAGACGGTAAATAGTCAAAGGCCTTCCCTCACCACTCGCAAAGGCCACTTCAATAACTCGTTCCACGGCGGCGATAAATGCTTAGCGAGTGCAGTCACCTCTCGTATCCCTGTGTCACCGATGTACCACCACTCACACAACATGGTCAACAGCGCAAAGTAATGAGCCAGCACCACCAGCGCTCTAGGCCTCGCCTCCTCGACCAGAGCGACGAAGTTCTCGTCTACCATAACCGGAAATATGATTATACGCCTGGCTATGACTGGGAAGTGGTCCTTTCTTTCCACAGACTGGTAAAGCTCACATACATAAGTCAAGGTTGATACGTACGCTTCTCGTGTAGGTGGATCCCATAGTGACGGATCGTCTTGGACCCCTGGCAGCGGCTTTAATAAATGGCCGAAGCGCCGTGAGCCAGTCGCACTGCCGGACGCAGTGACTTGCCTCCAATCCTGAAAAGTCGACTGGATCATGGCTGAAGTCTGCGTGGCATGGTCATCTCCCACCATACTCCAGGCCGTTTCGTACAACTTGTAGTGACTCTTTGTGATGCGAAGCCACTCCATTGGCGGGCTGTATGGTTCCAGGACCCGTCGTGAGAGGATGAAGCTAGCCATCAGACGCATGAGATTGCCAGTCATGAACAATAGATCCATGTTCTCCACCTCCATATTGGTGACTTCTTGTCGGTGATGCTGAAACGCGAGTCTACTGTACAGCTCGTGCTGGTCGCGCGCTTTTATCGCTTCTGGCGTCAACTCCGATTCGTGTTCTGACTTGGACTTGTGCAGCGCTGCCATGGCAAAGAGGCTGTACAGCAAAGCTGTCGATTTGAACGCCATGCGAGGGATGGCTTTGACGTAGAGGTTATGAGACGTTTCCTTGTCGAATGGTATTGAAGGTCCCGTCTCGGTAACGTAGAAATGCATCAAATCCAGCTCAGCCATTCGTCTCTCCATCGATTCCCCCGGCTCATCTGCCTCTACGGGTCCTGTATTTGAAGGCGACGCATAGGTAGAGCATCGTGTCGCTTTAGCGACGACATCCCGATCTAAGCGATCGTAGACGCAAACACTGCCGTGCTTGACGCAATTTCGGCAGTGTGGCTTGGTTTCATCGCACTTGAGTCCCGAGATCTCAAGTCAGCGAAGCGAACAGATGCCGTCGCGGTCTTGGGTCCATCTTCAATCAGGAAAGCCTCGGCAACGTACCTTGATCCTTCTCGCACGGCACTTTCGACAGCCAGTGCGAGACTTGCGGTGAAAGTGCCTTGTCAGCCCCGTGCGGATCGTCCCGGTCAGATCAAGGCCATCGACAAATGTCGGGGGAGAGCTTGGCATTGAAAGTGTGGTTTCTCGGTATTTCGGGATTGGACTCGTTCCACTTCTTCTGGATAAACGAGAGGATGAACAAGTGAAGCATCATTGATGGGCACCAGTTGAGCGTTTAGCCATACGGGTGGGTTAGGGTTATGTAAGCCGTGCTGACAACCAAACTCAAAGTTCCCGCCTGAGCGAAAAGATATTCATTTTAACACCAATCAAACAATACACGCTAATGTAAACGTCCGAGCCAAACTCCTGATCGCTAAAGATGCACCAGCCTTGTATCATGACTAGCATCGGGGACAGGTCTCGAATGGCCCATAGGAGCCACCAGGGCCAAGATTGGAACGGCTTGGCAGCTCAATAATGGTTAAATACAGTATGTTCTGAGCATCATTAGTATACAAGTTGCTAATTCCCGATAGACGTTGATCATGTTTACGTACCTTCTTTATCTTTCGCTCAGAGTTGCGGCTGTCTGCATTCGACGGTGACCCCTGCCGCTGCTCCTGGTTGGAGCGGGTGCCTTTGAAGTGGCCAGTATATTCGAGATACCGACTCTGGGGTTGATGTTCAATGGGGCCTCGCATTGACACCAGAAGATCGTTTGGGTTCTCCTTCACCTGAGCAATCATGTTAGAAACCCATATGGTGATCACTCAGACCGATAGGACTCACGTAGGTCTCCCACGACTTCCTGTCGAGATGGTTGTTGAGCTTGGTATATGCAGACTTCACTCGACGGCTCATGGTTGCCTTGTCTGTAAACTGGGTGTCGCTAGAAACTGGTTCCTTCAAGTTGCTGAGATATATGAGGGGGGCCACGTCCTGAGCGTTTCCTCTTGAACTGCTTCGGCAATAAGCTGCAGCCGGGCCTGATTCCCAACCTTTGGGCGAGAAAGATGTGATTGCAGAAGCCTTCTCAGCAGCTTCATCTGGTTCGTGAACGCTGATGAAGCACATCAAGCCCCGGGGCGAGAACAGCTCGTCGTTACATCTGTCCAGGAAAGAGTTGGTCTTCCAAGTAGCCACGTTCTTGTTCAAAGCCGCGGCTCCAAACTGGACAGCCGCACCGACAAGCATCGTGATTGGTTCAGGAGCGAGTCCAACACCGAATCCTGCAACACCCACTGCCGTAAGTGCGGCGTGTCCTTGGACGGCTTTGTTGCAACCCTGGATGAAGTCGAGGAATGTATCTTGAGAGATCCCGTAGGCCTCGAGAGCAGGAGCATAAGCTAGGAGGAAACCACGCTCCTTGCTCCCCGGTCGTCTTTGTGGGATGACGATCCGACCATTTAGTGTAGGTCCGGTGGAAGACATTTGCTCGTCGTGTGGGGTATACGTTGTGCTGGCTGTTTGGTACGAGTGTGTGTGAAGACCATCGCCGTGCGATGCATAATGTGTTGCCAACATCTTGTTTGGTGATAATGATCTGAAGGAATACAAGGTAATCGTACACTCCTAAGGACTTAAAGTAGGGATGGTAATGAATGGTAGAGTGAGCCAAGTGCTGATGCGACTTTGCGTTATGCGATGATGAACAGAAGGGCGGTATTATGAAGTGTGTTCATAAGGGATAATTCGGCCTTCTTATACTTGGAGGAAGTCTACACGTCAAACTTGTAAATCGGCATTGTATTGGATGCTATTACTGATCTGCAAGCACGCATAGAACTAAGTGCGTCTCTTCTACTGGTGACACACAGCGCTGGGCTACCTGACAGCTCGTTTAGCCGAATGAAGAACGATGCGAGATCACTGCAACACCTCTCTCCAGTACTTTTTAGTGTAAGCTTTTAGTGTCAGGTTCGGATCTCGGGTGAAGCGGCAACAGGCTTTGCGACCATCTCCAGGCTCGTTCATACCAAAACAGAAAGGCGCAAATCGTCTCATGTGGGGTTATTTCGGCATCGCTCAGCCCGATTCGAGATGCAGTCTTACATTGCCTCTTTGGGTTGAACGAGCACTGAACGAGAGCACCCTGGAGACTCAGACTTTTGAGGCCGTGTAAGCCGTGCAAGTTCATGAGATACTGTGCCGTTCAACTCAAGTTCATACATTTCTCAACTCTATAAAAGAGGCCTATTGTCTGCAGACAAACTGAAAATTGAGCATCTACAACACTACTCAAAGTCTTCTGCTCCATCGTCATCTTCTAACACCTATCTTGCCTCGTTCATTTGACTTTAGCTTGTAAATCCATCAACACTATCATGAAGGTCACTCTCAACACTATCCTGCTTGGATGCCTTAGCTTTCATCAGGTAAATTGCACATATCCCGATGAGCATATTGCTTTTGAACGGGAGCTAACACTATGCATGCATTTAGGCACTTGCACTTCCAGGCAGGGTCTCGTCCGATCTCCAGAGTAGAGACTCGCAAATGGACCCTATGCACCAGCTCAGCAAAGACCCGGAGTTTCACTACGAGATTCTTCGCAACATGGCCCTCACATCAGCTGAAGGTGCCGACATCGGGGAGATGCTCGTCGCTGTCCAGAAGATCAAACCTGGCGACTTTGAGAGCTACTACGAGACTTTCAATGAACTGGCCACTCATGTTCACAAACAGGCCAAGTCCATCGATGCCACGAAGCATCCGCTCTCAGCCAGGAGCATGTTCTTCAAGGCATCCACGTACTATCGCTCAGCTGACTTCTTCCTTCACGGAAATTGGAGCGACCCGCGTATCAACACTCTGTGGGCCAAACAGTTGGATGCCTTCAACTCAGGCATGGCTCTGCTCCCCGTCCCTGGACAACGAGTCGTTCTGAACTCAACTGATGACAACTTCACAATCCCGGCCATCTTCTTTGGCAGCGGCCAACCGGGACCCCGACCAACCCTAATTCTCGGCAACGGCTACGATGGAGCCCAGGAGGAGATATTCCATGTCGTCGGTCTCGCAGCTCTACAGCGTGGCATAAATGTCATCACCTACGAGGGCCCTGGTCAGCCTTCCGTGCGACGATACCAGAACCGCGGCTTCATTCCCGACTGGGAAAAGGTGGTCACTCCCGTCGTCGATTATGCCATGACGAGACCAGAGGTCAATCCCAGCGGTATCGGCATTTGGGGGTATTCCTTTGGCGGATACTTGGCCCCTCGCGCTGCCGCCTTTGACCACCGTCTGGCTGCTGTTCTCGCCGTGGACGGTGTCTACGATTTCGGAAAGACGATCCTCGGCCAATTCCCGGAGTCTGTCAAGGAATTATACGACTCTGGTGATGAGAAAGCATTCAACCAAATCCTCGAGGGCGCTCTCGCCAACGACACAACACCGACATCGGTACGCTGGTCGCTAGAGCAGGGAATGTGGTCCTTCAACACCAAGAGCCCCTACGACTTCGCCAGAATGACACAGCTGTACAATTTGACGGATGTGGCCAGTAAGATTCAAGTCCCGGTCTTCGTTGGGAGCGCTGAGAACGACAACTTCTTCCCTGGTCAGGCTCAGGATCTTAGCAAGGCGCTTGGGTCCAAGGCGACGTACCATGTCTTCAAGGCGGCGGATGGAGCAGGGGAGCACTGCTCTGTCGGAGCAAGCTCGCTACTTAATCAGGTGACGCTGGATTGGTTTGAGGATGTTCTGCGAAAGAGCTCTTAGGCCCACGGAAAGGCAGAAAGAGCACACTCAATCCCGTGTGTGTAACTACCAAGCCAATGACAATACTCAACCATGATAGCTGCAATCGCAAATAAGACTGTTTGACTTATAGACGGGACTCTCCCATATAACCCCGATAACAGCATGCCATTTCCCTCTCCTGTCACGTCAGAAGAAAAGGCCTTCTCGAATGGGCATCGACCTCCGTCGACCGATGAAGAGGATTCCACAAACAACACATTTAATCCCTGTTCATCCGAACCCTCTCCACTGGGTGGCCCCCCTCAATTGTGGCTGTTCAGGGGTCGTTTCGGCTGCCTTAGTGGCCCTGCAATTAATTAACTTATGCTTAAAGTTTCCAGGATCGGCGGCCGACTTCTTAATGGTTTGTTTTATCGGGAAATTTCGAGGGATCATGCTAGGATCGTGAGCGATTATGCTCGAGTTTGATCTTTGTTCCTTCGGCTATCCCACTTGGTTGTAACACAGAGTCCGAAAGCCAAGTGAGGCAGCCGGCAGAGATGCATGCTTCGTTCTCTGGTCCTGCGTATTAGATCTGACGTGTTCCTGAGTCAAAGGTATAGCAGCTCTTTGGCTATTGGCAAACAGCCGACGCTTATTTCCTAACGGAACACCCAGCTCGACGGATTCCCCAGCGAGTCCGATTCCAGCAGAACGGCGCAATGCCTTCCGTCCAGACGGAAGAATTGATTAGACTCGCTTGTCATCCACGCGCTTGCTAACCCACTTCCAGCTTCTTGTCTCTTCTTCCGGGACTTGGTAGCGCCTCATTCTGGGGTAATAACGGCACATGCGGCTCCAGTCTTCTTGTCTTCGCTTCTACCAAGGCACCTGCAAGCGAGACGTGCTTCTCTCGGCTTGACATGTGGGATGGGCCTGCATTTGTCAACCGCTTCTGCACGTGGAGAATGGGATGACTACTTGATGACTTAGACCTGCAGAGTGCCGGACGAACCCCGATCTACCTGCCCGATCAAGGTTCATCAACAGGGGTCATCCAGGGTCCGGAGTGGAGGATGCAGACGACAGGGACAATGATTCGCGTGGAAGAAGCTTGAGTCCATCTGATATGATTGTGCAGGCTTTTGGCGCCTAATCTTCCACGTTTCTTGTCGCATATGGGACGATGGGACAGGGAGTCGAGGGTTGTTTTGATCTGAATCGGGATCCAGAAACGGAGCCAGATCCGGTGTTTCTAGAAAGAGACCAGTCCAGGGGGTCAATATGAGGTGAGAAGAATAGTCGAAGGGTATAAAGAAGCCCAGCGTCTGATCTTCTCGAGGATGTTGATCTTTCTGAGTCATCGATTTTAGTTGATCGGCCGATACATCCACTCCTTCGTCAAACCGCCATCATGCCCATCTCTTCGTCACTCGTCAAGACCCTCGTGGTCTCCTCGGCCCTGGTCTCCACAGCCAGCGCCTTCGCCATCCCTCGCTCAGTCTTCCAGGCCCGTCAGATCTCCGACCCTTCCGAGCTGCTCGAAGCCTACGACTATGTCATCGTTGGAGGTGGCACTGCCGGTCTGACAGTCGCTGATCGTCTTACCGAAGACGAAGACACCACCGTCCTTGTTCTCGAGTCTGGTTCGTTCCCTATCGCTGGGAATGTTCTGCCCATCATTGGCGGTGGCGCCAGGCCGACCATGACCTTCGCGTCGACGCCGCAGGAGAACCTCAACGGCAGGACTCAGAATGTCATCCTGGGTAATACTGTCGGTGGCAGCTCTGCCGTCAATGCCATGATCACTGCTCGTGGCTCAGCTGAGGATTATGATCGTTGGGGTCAGCTGTTCGGCAAGAAGGATACGTACGGATGGAACTGGGAGGGGCTCCTTCCTTACTTCAAGAAGGTATCTTCCCCTTACATTTGCCTTATTTCCTTCACCTCGCACAGGCAACGTCAACCAAGAAACAAAGACTAAACATTATCGTCTCATAGGGCCTGACGCTTAACCCGCCCTCGGCTGAACTCGCCGAGCGCTTCAACATCACTTACGATGAATCGTACTGGGGCGACGAGGCTCCCATCCAGGCCAGTTTCCCGGCCTACCAGTACCCAGGTCTTGGTCAGTATCTTGTCAGGTACCGCTCCTGTTGAATTCCGTACTAATCTTTCTCCAGATCCCCTCGTCAGCGCCTTTTTCGAGCTTCCCGGCGTCGAGACCTCTCCCGATTCTGGTGCTGGCGGCGCCGGTGTCTTCTGGTTCCCGACCTTCAGTAAGACCTCTCTTCCCTCGTCCCCGATCTTCAATGTCAACATTTACTGACATTTCATTCAGTGGACCCCGTTAAGCGAGAGCGCTCGTACGCCTTCAACTCTCACTATGAGAACATCGGTCGCCCTAACTACCACGTCCTCGCGGACACCCCCGGCCGCCGCGTCCTCCTCGACAAGCGTCGTGCCACGGGCGTCGAGTTCCAGAAGGGCAACGACACCTTCACCGTTAAGGCCACCCAGGAGGTTCTCCTCGCTGCCGGCGCCGTCCACACTCCCAAGTTACTGCAGGTGAGCGGCATTGGTCCCAAGAAACTGCTCAAGGAGGCTGGCATCAAGACTGTTGTCGATCTCCCTGGTGTTGGTCAGAACTTCCAGGATCACTCTTCCGTTGGCGCAGCTATCTCCCGTAAGTGCTCAGCACTGGTATACCAAGCTGTGTCAGATCAGTCAAGCTAACCTTTGTTACTTCGCAATTTAGTGCCAGGTCTGAGGGACATTCACCCCAACGCTGGTGATCTCTCTACTGACGCCGACTTCCGTAACTGGGCCCAGGAGCTCTGGACCACCAACCGCACTGGTGAGCACTTCTTATCCCGATATCCTTTCTATAATATCACTCACACCTCCCAGGCCCTTACTCCATTGCTTTTGGCAACATTGCCGGCTGGCTCCCTCTGACTGCAATCACTCCCGACCGCTTCGATGAGCTCGCCGACGAGCTCGAGTCACAGAACCACGCTTCGTATCTCCCCGCTGACACCCACAAGTCCGTCGCCAAGGGCTATGCTGCTCAAATGCGCGGTCTCGTCCCCGCCATGCGTTCAAAGGACACCATCTGGTCTCGTTACTACGTCAACGCCACCACCGGTGCCTCCCGCCCTATCCTCAACCAGCCCTTTAGCCGTGGTTCCGTCAACATTAACACCGCCGACCCCTTCGGTGCCCGTCCTGTCGTGGACTACCGTGCCTTGACCAACCCCGTCGAGGGCAAGGTTCTGGTTGAGATGATCAAGTGGTACCGTCGTTACCACTTTGAGACTTCGCTCAAGGAGTTGGGTCCCGTTGAGTCGGCTCCCGGCGCGGATGTGCAGACCGATGAGGAGCTTACTGCTTGGCTCGCCGAGGGCTTCAGCCCCAGTGACTACCACCCGGCTGGTACTGCGGCCATGATGCCCCTCGATCTCGGTGGTGTTGTCGACCAAACTCTTCGCGTCTACAAGGTCAAGAACCTCCGTGTCATTGACGCCAGTGTCATGCCTGTGCTCCCTGGTGCCAACACTTGCCAGCCTACATACGCTCTCGCTGAGAAGGTCGGTCTCCATTTTCACATGTGCATTTTACTACATACTAACCTTTCACAGGCTGCGGATATCATCAAGTCAAAGGCGAAATAAGCTCAAAATTATGAAGCTATAGTCGAGATACTTTTGACCTCTTCAGGATATTTCCTTGGCAGTGAATGAAAGAAGTGAAACACATCCTGTTTACATGCGTGTTGTCAGAAATATGTGATTCGAGCTGTTAACACTGTCCTACCCCTTCATTCTACATCCACTCCTTAAACATGCATTATCCGCTGTTGCCCCCTAAGTCTCCTTGTTATTGACAGTGAGCGCCTTTCCAGCCAAAATCGGCTCAACATTGTCACTTGACGACTCATCACCCGCCAGCACATCAGTCTTAGGTCTCTCCGGTACCAGGAATACGACCCAAGTTGTAGCCGGGATGGTGATACAAAACACCACAAAAGCGATGATGAGGTTGATCATCGGATCAACCCTGGCCGCTCCAATACCGAAAGACAAGCATGAACCAATCGACTCGAAAGATCGGATGATGCCGACGGCAAGGGTCAGCGTCTCAAGATCGTCGAAGAAGGCGCCAGCGATCCAGTAGACGAACATGTAATGCGACTCGTTGAAGAACCTGTTCTCTGAAATTAGTACACAGCACCATGTCGATACATGGGGAAAACGTACCTGATGAGAACCATGCTTGAAAAGCCACGTCCAAAGCCCGGCAATGCCCAATCGAGAGTGATCGGAGGATCTGCCGCCGCATAGCCGTGCTCATTGTAGATCTGCCAGCTCAGAAGAGCGAGCATAGATGTAGCGAAGAAGGCCCAGGTGAACTTGGCGAGCGTTGGGCGGCTGAACCGCTTGAGATCGTAGACCCAGCCCCAGATGATGTTGGCGGCTGTAGCTACGATGCCGGAGACGAGGGCGCTCAGTGTTCTGGCTCGAACGGAGAAGCTATTCACTCTGTATTAGACGTTGAGCCTGTATGATGCAGTGGGAAGGACTTACTATCGGGCTTGGTAAATCCCAAGATATGTGCCATTCCAATTGAAGCCGACCAGAACGGGAATCAGCAGGAACATCTGCTTACGCTTTACCAGCGACCACATTTTCTTAAACTCCAAGCGCACGCTCGTCTGCTGCCCACTCAATATCGGCCTAGATCCATCTGGCCGGATGACCTTCTCTGGTGGCGAGACAAGTAGAGCAAGAGGCAAGCCCAGACATTGCAGGCCAATAAGAACGAGGTAGGTCGTGTAGGAGACTTTGCCTCGCTCGCCATTGCCAGCATTGAGGGATAGTTGGATAGATGCGCCAATGAGCTGACCGAGTTCACGGAGTCCAAGCCAAATGCCAGCTGTGAGAATCAAGTCAGATCAGGTCACTATCTTCGCAAGAACGCCCTTTGTACTCACTGAATTTTCCACGATCCCGCACCCGGCCGTATCCCAAAGCAATCGCACCCTCAGAAGCCCAAAGGGCCGAAGCAGCAACACCACAGGTAGCACCGCCGAAGAGAACGAACCACTCGGTTCCGTATCTGTTGTTGACGTAAAGCGCCGCAGAGTATGGTGCATATCCAAGAGTTCCCAAGATCAAG
Organism: Sarocladiaceae sp. CBMAI 1973; assembly: GCA_021347865.1. Lineage (NCBI taxonomy): Eukaryota > Fungi > Ascomycota > Sordariomycetes > Hypocreales > Sarocladiaceae > Sarocladiaceae sp. CBMAI 1973. Next base: position 51,671 of record WNLN01000218.1, read on the forward strand.
ACCTTCTTCACTCCGAATCTATTGGCAAGAACGGAGAAGATTGAGCAGCCAAACACCATGATACTGCAAATAGTGTTAGGAGTGACTTTGAAGGCTGGTAGGAGGAATGCGCACCCAAAAGTCAGAGAGTTAGAGCCATTGACGAGGTATGGCTCCTGTTGGCCACCTGCTCCAGTGCCTGTTCCAGTCTTGTTAGCGATGATTGTCAGCAAGTTGCTACAATTTCGGAGCTTACTATTTAGAGCATTCCAAATGCCTGGCTGGGTAAAAGAAATAAGGCCGATGATGATGACATTGAACAGCGGACTGCGATACCAGCGTGTAAGCCGCGACACTGGCTTAGATGGCGCAGTGCCATCAGTGAGGCTCTCGTCATGCACGTTAGGGTCCGACATTGTCAATACTTCAAATTTGATAAGCTCTTTGTATTGCTCCAGGAAATAATCTGCAGCACCTTGTTTGTCCTTATACTCTAAACAATGCCGCCTCGGCAGTGTCTTGGTCGCCCAGCTTTGCCCCACGTTTGCGATGCCGTGATCGCATGAAGAATGAGGTGACACGATATGCTTAAGCTGACAAGCATCAATAGCTCCGCCGATTCAGCTTGGCTTCTTGGTTTTCACTCGGTCGGTCTCCGATATGTCCTATCGTAAACAAAAACCTGGTGACATAGGGCGTAGATGGGTTGCGACGGGTGCATGTATGCTAACCATGCGTGCTTGGGAGCTGTTCTTGCGCCATCGCCATGTCGACTACGTGCAGCAGGGGTCCCAGCAAGACGAGCCAAACCCGAGATGATGCCATTGGTAATTATCTTGAAAAGAGACAGCTCCTCATGTTGTACTGTATTTGCATTATCTCGTGTAATCCTGACAGCTTGACTCAAGAAAGACGAATATTCACCTGACTTACACGCCCAAAAGTAGCCATGGCAGCCCAAGTACTGAAACCTCAAGTCTACGAACCCTCGGTCAAACTGGAATATAATGATCCAGAACCAGTCGAGTTTCCACTAGCCCTCTCTTTCGCAGACTCGCAGCTTAGACTCGACGATATCGTCCAAGAAACCATCCGACTCGGTCGGTCCGGCGAGTTGGATACTCTGCTCAACAAGCATGGCGCCGTCTACTTCAGAGACCTAGGTCTCAAAGATGCTGGAGAGTTTTCAGAGTTTGCGCATGCATTTGGCTGGGTTGCTCATGAGGATATTGGCAACCCAGTAAGGAGAACTGTGCATGCGAAGAACGTGGCATCGGCGAATGAAGGGCCGAACACGCAGCCTGTGTATCCTCACAATGAGTTTGGTCTCAGTCCTCATTATCCTTCCTATGTCCTATTTTACTGTGTGACTGCTCCAGAGACTGGTACGTGACACCCTGCCATGATCAAGTACATGATCACTGAACTCGGCTCTAGGCGGCGAGACGCCAATCAATAACTCAGTCCTGCTCTATGACCGTCTCAAAGAAAAGTACCCGCAATTTATTGACGAGCTTCAAGAGAAGGTACAGAATTATTTGGATTGCAGTCAGAATACGATACTGACTGTGACTTAGGGAGTGAAGTACCAACTGTTCTATCCCAACGGCCCCAAAGACCAAGTCGCTTCTGCTGGCACCACTGTACGACAATCCTATGGACACCATATCACTGACGACGACGACACCGAGACT